>LBNU01035723.1:36330-70050 GCA_014162995.1 Artemisia annua
GCTGTATAGAAGTTTTCATAGATTTAAAATACGTGCGATGCACATGAGCTGTATAGAAGTTTTCATAGCGTAATATTCGGCATTTATTTTCGTCATTTTACATTTAAGTTGTCATGGTGCCACACATTTGCTAAGCTTTATACGTATTTAAAATATTTTATTGAGTTTCACATGGGCTATATATAAGTTTTTATAGCGTAATCTTCGACACTTATTTTCGTTATTATATATCTAATTTGTGATGGTATCACATTTCTAAGCATGACACACATTTAAAATAGTTTATTGACATTAAAAGAGTATATGTGAAGAGACTTTTTTCAAGATGTTACATTAAAAAGAGTCTCTTCACATGTAATTTTTTAATATGTATAAGTTATATAAATTATTTTAAATATGAAGCGATGACATTAATGTTGGAGACCTTTTATATTCATCCCCGTGCAATGCACACAGGTTTGGACTGCCTCACGACCAATGCAATGCACACATGTTGGATCTAATTGTTTTTTCCGTAATGTTCGGGACTAATTTTCGGTTCATGTTTGAAACTCTCATTTTATGTGAAAGACGGACTTCGTTGTTCAAATAAATTACATTATTAAAAGCGAACTATAAAACAAATTTCCTTTTTAACAAAACATAAAACATTAAAGTAATTAGTATATTCAAGATTATAAATTATAACTTGTATAATAAAAAATCAGATCCAATGACCCAAGTCTGAATCATAAACCCGCTTCAATCAATCAATTGACCCGACATTTAACTAAACACAATTTTCTTCTCCTTTATATACTTCTTCGATTTAGAAGATTCTCATTGTTAAGATGATAGTGTGAAGATATTTTTATTATATACTACAATTTTCAATATGTAACATCGACATAATTTACACGGTCATATCAAATATCAAAGTCACGCAATATTTCAAGACGTTTAATTAAGAAAGTGACGTTAACACACCGCAAGACAAAAAACTACATTAAGAGCAAAAATATTAAAATGCACCAACAAAGTGTAGTAATAATTATTTACTAAAAATTGAATGCTCGTCACATTATTTTCAATAAACTTACTTGCTAACGAATCAATAGTATTAGCCCGTTTATCGGTATTACATGAAGTAAAATATTGCATGTTTAATTTGTAACGTACTATTAATATGAATGCTAAGTATTCATTCCACCGGTGGCCGTGGCGTTGTTCTTGTTCTTGTTGTTGTTGTTGTTCTTGTTGTTGTTGTCTTTGTCGTTGTTGTTCATTGGCCTTTTGCATGTTTTGTTCTTGATACAATTTTTGTGACTTTTCGATCTCTTTCTTTAATGCTTCTTGACGCGCTACAAAAAATAATTAGATATAGTTGATCGTTAGTAACTTAAATACAGTTAATCAATATATTGCATTTTCGATCAAAATGAAAATGTTCGTGCATGTTCCACTTAATTGATAAGACAACGATGTGTAGGATCTGTTAAACCATTAGAGAAGATGATGTTACTACCAAACCTCCTAAGCACCATCTTTATGTCCTACATTGTTACACACACAAAACACACGTGAAATTTACATAAAACAATATAAATCAATATGCTAAATAAGTAAGACGATATGGTGCTTACTTTACCACCATAATAAGTTGTAGCCTAATGTGCACGCCGTGTGGAGGAAGTTGTGGTTTGTTGTGTGTGATTTTTGACACATTATATAGTTGATAAAATATTTGTAACTCATGGACGGGAAGGTAAAAAGACTAACCACTAATTGGTGTGTTTAATTTATGCATTCATGGCATTTTTGGTTTGTATTCTTTGAGGTTTTAGGCACTAAATATATAGGTCATATGTACTTACCACTTAAGCATGCAACCTAAACCAAGGTACTTACACATGAAGCCTCTCAATAGCAAAATCAATTCATGAAACATTTATTAACACCCCTTTGTATTTATAAGACTACTTAGTCTTTTATTAAATATGATGAGTGTGAGTGTTATTTAGTTCAAGCGTGTGTAGTAACTATAGATATTGATGTTATTTATGTGTTGTAGTTTAAAACTACAAAATCACGAATCTATTTTCTTTGTAAATTCTAGATTTGTTTTGAGATATTGGAGAAAACTAAATCTACGAAGAACTTTTCAAGTTACAGGATTGGCAACAATCCAATGATAAAGCTTACAATCCGAAGTGGACATCATAAGATGGGTCTAGATACCCACGAAACTTCATAATATCACTGCTATCCAGATAGATGGTCCTGGTCTTTATCGGGCTTAGGGGAGTTCTCAGTCGCTTCGGTTAAAAACTTCATTGACGACCACATTTTAGTTTAGTTTTCCTCCAATACTCGTTGGATCAAGGCTGTCCCGAGGAAGGTGAATGTTCATTCTTGGAGAGTCAAATTGGACAACTTACCTACTCGCCTTAATCTTTCTCGAAGAGGAATGGAGCTCGACTCCATTTATTGTCCGATTTGTAACACGGCAGTTGAAACTTCTAGTCACACTTTTTTTTTTTTCATGTTCCATGGTTAGAGATATTTATCGCAAGATTGCTACTTGGTGGGATATAAATCTGCCGGATTTGTTTTCATATGAGGAGTGATTGTCTTGGCTCAAGAATCTCCATATTTCGTCTAAGCTCAATCAAATTCAGGAAGGGGTGTTCTATATCACGTGGTGGTTTGTTTGGATCTATCGTAACAAAGTGGTGTTTGGTTTTAACGTCCGGTCGAAATCACACACGTTTGACGATATTGTGGCTCGTTCTTTTACTTGGTGTAGCAAATTTTAGTTGGGTAGATTGGTTAAAAAACCCGTTACCTATCTCTTTGTAATCGTTTTTTCTAGCTTCTTCTAGTGCTTTAATAATATCCGCCATCTTAAAAAAAAAAAAAAAAAAAAGGTTTTGGTTAATATATGTTTTTCTTTGTAATGAGTTATAAGTGTTCAAAATACAACATAAGTGTTGTTTGCTTATTAGCATGGTTGTTAAGCTTTCATATAGATACAAGCGTTCTCATGATTTATCATTCTTATTTCGCAACCATAACATATCATCAACAAAAAGCATTCAAAGTGAAAAAGGATGATCGTTTAATTTAATTTCATTTCCAATATTACCAAAAACATTACATTTATAATACGGCCAAATGTCTCTTATTCGACCTAACTTCATTTCACATATATTCAAAGATAACGCGCACCAACAAACAAAATTCAATCTCAAAATCATACACAAATACAAATAATTTAATCAAATCATGAATCTATGCGGACAAAATTTAAGGCAAAAGTGCATGTTACATATTTAACCTTTTTAGTTTCTATGAGTCTACCTCGAAATTAAATATAAAAACTAATACGTTGTATTTAACAACAAGTGTTTTAATTAAACTAATTCGGAGTAGCTTTTAGTATTCAAAAAGTCTGTTTTATATCGAGTGTTTAGGTTTTAGAATTTGTTCCAAGATATTTTTAAAATACTAATTGAAAAAGCCTTTTACCTTTAGTAAAATAAAAAAGTTACAACTTAAAGCTTGTTACCAAAGCAACTTAATAAAATAAAAAAGTTACAACTTAAAGCACCAACTTAAAACTCCAACTGAGTAACAATTTTTTGTTAAATATAATCCGAGAGTGAAAACTTTAGTGGAATTTCCAGACCAAAACAAGCCTAACTCCATTTACATACAACATAAACAAGGCTGGCGGTTCGATGGGCCAGACAAGGTGGGTTAAAATGTTGAGCTCGCTCCTAAGATTCTAGGGGCTGTTTCTTTTTTTGTTTGGAGTAAGAGGTTTATAAATATAGTGGGTCCCTCTTCCCTTAATACCTTTTAATGGGGACTAGTTCTATATTTCACACTCTATCAAGTAAGATGATACAAGGAAATTTTGTGGGCTCAAGATTATAAAAAAATAATATTATATAGCTAGTGGTGAATAAGAGGCATTAACAAAAAAAGAAACATGGCCTTAGTTAAAAAGCACTGTATATATGTGCAAATTTTCACTTTTGGAAAAAAGTAAATAAGTATAGAATTTTACTTTTCCAACCTTATTATATGCACCACTTAAGGTTTATGAAATGTTAACCCTCACATAAGATGTGCCTACCATCTTAATTGCATGACCTTGTTTGTTTAAGTAAAGTATTCGCGTAACACTAGAAGAAATGAGTTTGAGTGTTGTTTAGTTCAAGAGCCTGTGTTGCTAGACATAGATGTTATGTGTTTGCAACCGATCTATGCTATATTTATAAAAGAACCATAAAGAGGCATTCATAAAAATGAGGTGGCATGTTTTGATTGGTGGTTTGTCAAATAATTTCTCTCTCTTCTTTTTGATTAACCCAATCAAAACATGTCACCGCATTTTTATGGATGTCTCTTTGTAGTTCATTTTTAGTTGTAGCATAGCTCATTTGTAACTACATGAATATGATTTCTTTTGTAAATTATAGATTAATTTTGAGATGTTGGAGAAAACTAAATTTATACGAAACATTTTTTCATTCCTGTTAGAGTGAAAATCAATAAGATTGGCAACAAATGCTAATCATTTCACTAAACCGAAGACAACCACTCCTTTCTAGAGAAAACTAAATTTGTACGGAAGACCTTTTCCATTCACTCTAGAGTGAAGAACAACTAGATTGGCAACGGATGCTAATCATTTCACTAAAGAGAACACGATCGTTCCTTTCTAGGAGGAATGAAGAACCATGAAACTACACAAGGGATCAAATGCATCACACATAATCGTGAATGAATTACGAATCTTCAAAAGTTAAGCAATAGATTGAAAAAATCACATCATGCAGCTAAATTAGTTGTATCCAAAAATGTATACTCAATAATACTTTAAAAAAGGATTGAGTAGAATAACCTTCAGCTAATGTCTAGTACAATAATTTCCGTATGAAACTTTTGTCATACGTCAATACATCATCCACTCTATTATATAATCAGAGCCGGATCTATTATGGTTACGGGTGTAGAACGTGCTACGTCCAATTTTAGAACACGAAATGTAGAATTTTGCAAAATTGTTTTTCTGAAAGTGCCACACCCTATTTTTGATATCTACACTAATAAAAACAAGAAGGTGATGTATAGGAGAGGTGAGATCTATGCAAAACAAGTATCAATTAAAAAACAAATAAGTCAATCTCAACCATCCATCCACCTTTCATCTAATGGCTAAGATCAAATCAAAAAATAACAAAGGGAGGGCAAAATTGGCATTTTAGCTCATTTAATATAAAAACCCACTTTCCACTTTTTTTTTAAAAAAAAAAACAACATATCTTGCAAACGGTAAATCTTCAAGGTACGAAAAATACACCATCGCGACGAGAAAAAAATTATCTTTCTATAGATATGCATTGTTATATACTTTCGACGAACTTTTTTTTCAAAAAATTCTCGTCGCAGAAAAATCCCACGAGATTCGTAAAAAATCCCATGGGATTCGTAAAAAGACGATTTTTTTTTTTTTCAAAATGTCCGTCCAGAAAAATCCCACGGGATTCGTAAAGAAATCCCACAGGATTCATAAAAAGATGATTTTTTTTTTAAAATTTTCGTCCAGAAAAATCCCATGGGATTCGTAAAAAATCCCATGGGATTTGTAAAGAAATCCCACAGGATTCGTAAAGAAATCCAACGGGATTCGTAAAAAGACGATAAATCACAAAGGATTCAGTATGAATCCCATGGATTCTTTGGTGCATCCCATGGGATTCTTTGGTGCATCCCATGGGATTTATTGTGAATCCCATGGGATTCTTTGGTGCATCGCATGGGATTAATTGTGAATCCCATGAGATTCTTTGGTGCATCCCATGGGATTCATTATTAATCCCATGGGATTCTTTGGTGCGTCCCATGGGATTCATTGTGAATCCCATGGGATTTTGTATGAAATCACAAGGGATTCATTGTGAATCCCATGGGATTCATGAGATTATGTATAAAATCACAAGGGAGTATATTTTTATGAATTTGCAGTGAAAATTACATTAATCCAATCATCTCACATTACATTACTACTACTACAAAAAGATGACAATATCAAATTGAAATCCACTACTACTTCAAAGAGTGACAACAACTTGACATATATAATCCACTTCTTTAAGCCATCTATTACGAGTTGCATATTAGAATCTGATCACATTTCTTCGACATATATAATCCACTTCTTTAAGCCATCTATTGCGAGTTGCATATTAGAGTCTGATCACATTTCTTCATCTAATTTCACCGCCACTTCCTAATTCATTGTAGAATTAATTATTATTACCATATTAATTACTAGTAATTAAATAAATCAAAAGAAAGAAAAAAGGAAACCTTGATTTCGAATTGACATTTTTGAAGAATGCCGTCATCAACTCATCATCATCTGTAGACAAGTGCTACAAATAAACATCTTCAATTATCCAATAGTAATAAATTATTCGATTAATTACTAGTAATAAATTATTCAATAATAATAAGAAGAAAAATAAAATAAAATAGAAACCAACATACCAGTGTAATATCCCATCAAATGAAGGAAAGCCGCCGTCAAGTTCATTTTCAGCATCATTATTTTCAGAAGACGACCATAAACCCAACGTTGACTTGTTTACAGAAACAACCTCCTCTTCGTCACCGGCCAATCAATAACGATAATAAGAAGAATCCCGTCACCCCCACCCCCACCTCCCACACACACATACAATCATCAGAAAATAGAACTCACCGGAAAAATAGATCGGTGGTGCGGCGGTTGTATCGTGGTTCTCCACCTGAATATAAAGGTTTTTTTAGGGAAACAACTATGAGAGAGAATTAGAGAGTTAGGTGAATGAGAGGAGAGAGATGAGTGAAAAATATTAAATAAGAGAAAAAATAAAATTACAAAACTATCCTTGTGTGTTAAACGCAGATGTATAATATAGGCCGTAGGTTGAAAGAAAAATCAATGGTTGAGATTGAGTGTTATGATCTTTAGATATTTTTTGTTTCGCATTGAACTTTTCTCATGTATAGGAAACTCAACAAGAACGTTAGAAAAAAAATGAGAAAATGTCGCCTAATAATAAGAAAGCTTGATGAATGTTCTAATTATTTCATTTAAATTTTAAATTATTCACAAAAATCATCCAAGTTCCAATACTATTTCATTATTGTATAATTGTTAAAAAAAACTATCTTTAAGATATTCATATGTGCACTATTTGGTTGTACCGTAACAATAAATACCTGAATTTCATTAACCCGAACCAACTTAATATACGACCAACTTATGCACAAGTGAAAAGAGATATATGCCATAAAATAATAACCTAGTTTGAAAAGTGTTTCGTTTTAGTCACTCAAATATAAAAATTACATAATAATAAAACACTATTGTAACTTTGAGTGACTAAAATAGAATACTTTTCAAACTTGATTGTTNCATATGTGCACTATTTGGTTGTACCGTAACAATAAATACCTGAATTTCATTAACCCGAACCAACTTAATATACGACCAACTTATGCACAAGTGAAAAGAGATATATGCCATAAAATAATAACCTAGTTTGAAAAGTGTTTCGTTTTAGTCACTCAAATATAAAAATTACATAATAATAAAACACTATTGTAACTTTGAGTGACTAAAATAGAATACTTTTCAAACTTGATTGTTATTTTATAATAAAAAGAAAAAGTTACAGAAGACTAATTAGAACAAAACTGAAAATTGGTTGCTATTTCATGATTTTCAAAAAAAAAAATATGTTGACTTAAAAGATACCATGAATTTCTTTAAGAAAGAGATAACAAGGAGTAAGACAATAAGATATAAAATAAGTAAATAACTATGGCAACATTATTGATGAAATTAAATATGGGAACATAACTTATATACTTTTTATTATTTTTTTTTCTAATACTTCGGGTCCATGGACTCATGCTAAAATACATATAAAAAAAGATTCTAACTTGATTAAGTTATAAAATGCATATAACTAAGGTAATCTTTAGCTATAATTGCTGTTCATTAAATACGTTTTTTTAATATAAGAACAATATACGTGTTTATTTAATACATCATAGCATGTATCAAGTGGACACATGTTAGTAAAACCTTTTAAGTAATTGCTATTATGGTTATAGATATAAGATCATTTGAGGACCAAACTTTTTTTACATACCAAGGGACTAATCTCCACCATACATCTTCCTAGGGATGAACAAAAGAACCAAAGAACCGGAACCGGACCGAGAACCGGACCGGAACCATGAAGAACCAAACCGGAACCAGAACCAATGGTTCCAGTTCCAGTTCTTGATTTTGAGATTTTTCGGTTCTTGGGTCGGTTCGGATCGGTTCCACCGGTTCTCGGTTCCGGAACCAAATATCCAATAATTATAAAAATATTCGATTTTTTTTACTTCTTATCAGAATATTAATCAAATCCTACGTATCATTAAAAATAATAATAATAAAATAAATAAAATAAAACAAACTACTAGCCATCTAGCCAAACACTCTAAACCCTAATTGGGATGATGTTGAAGATCTTATTAAAGACGATGAGATTGTCAAGGTTATGGAAGAACAATTAGAGAAACTAACCAGAAGAGACAAAGAGAAACAAACTGTGGAACTCTAAACGGTCTTAGTTATTTTGATAGATAAGTTTTAAGTTATTTTATTTTGTTTTCCGGATTGTGATGCATTATTGTTTTGTTAAAAATATGAACAAGTGAAAGTAACTATAGAATGATTGAGTATTCGAGTTTATGGTTTAGTTTTTAATTGTTATTTGCTTAAATATAAATAGTTGCACGTTCTTAAAAAGTTTAATTTTTTGTGTTTTTTATTAGCTTAATAGAAAAGCGGTTCCTATACGGGTAGATCCAAAAGAACCGGAACTGGAACCGGAACCAAAAACTATATTCGGTTCGGTTCTCGATTCCCACTTTTCAGAAAAATCGGTTCCCGGATCCACCGGTTCCGGTTCCGGTTCCAACCAGTTCCAGAACCATGCTCATCCCTACATCTTCCCTCCATCTTTATTTGATCTAATGGATGAGATTAATCCCAACAATTTAAAAAACCCACTTTCATCCTTTTTTTTTCAAATATTAATATCTTTCAAACCGTTAATCGTTAAGCGAAAAAAATATACCGTTATGACGAGCATTTAATTATCTTTCTATAGATAGGCACTTTGATATATTTTCGACAAAAATTTTTTTTTTTGTTTTTTCACGTTTTTTTTCGTGGCCGAGAAAATCATATATGATATGTAATATCATATATGATACATCATATATGATTTTCTCGGCCACAAAAAAAAACGTGAAAAAAGCAAAAAAAAAAAAAAATTTGTCGAAAGTATATCAAAGTGCCCGTCTATAGAAAGATAATTAAATGCTCGTCGCGATGATGTATTTATTTTTGCTTAACGATTAACGGTTTAAGATATATTTAAATTATAAAAAAAGGGTGAAATATTAAATGCTTTTAATCTCAACCATTGATTTTTTTTAGATGGATGGTGGGGATGAGTCCCTTGGTATGTGAGGAATGTTTGGTTTTTTAAATAACTCAACTCATGGTTATATTCTAAGTTCGATCATCTCCAATATTAGCGCAAGAAACACCAATTTTGATATTTTTGTATAAAAACAAACACCAACCCTCACATACAACCTTTGATGTGGGAAACATATGATTAACATGACTTTTCTTGTTATATAGTAGTATGAATTTCTCATAACACCTAAATGAATGCGTGAGTATTATTTAGTTCATGTGTGTGTAATGATAGACATCTTCGTTATGTGTTGTAGTTTGCAACTAAAAAAGGCATTTTTTTTCTACATTCATTTTGAGATGTTGGAGAAAACTAAATTTAGTATACACTTATGGTGATTATCTTTTGAAATCAAATGGCATCTAACGACGAATGCAATGATAAAGCCTACCTTCAAAGCTACACACGTAACTTTATAATATTATTTTGCCATATGTATGATTTGGTTATAGCTTGATGTATGACAATGAACCACCTTCGCAACTCCTACGTGGACCTCTCGCCGTCTTTTGCGGCCCTTAGCCGCCATGCCACACCATCTCGTCTGCACGAAGAGCTCCATTCTCTGCAAACTATCCGTTGGAGTGGGGCAAGAAAAAAGTATTGGATCTTTTATTATAGCATCGAAGAAGAAAAAGCAATCATTGTTTCATATAAAGTTATAAAATAATTAAAAACATGGTACAAGGGTGTAACCTGTGAGTGAGTGATGATCGGAGCAGAGGAGGAAGAAGGTGGCTTTTTTTGGGACTAAGTGAAATGACAGAGACACTTGAAATAACCAAGCTNTTCAAAATGTGTGAGACGAAACATGCAAATTGGCCAAACTTTAGGGACGATTTTTGCAATTTACTCAAAATATATGTTTTCCTTTATATCGAATTATAAGTGTTTAGTTTGAAAAGCTTCACATTACGATATAGGTGTTGTTTGTTTGCTTATTGGTCTGGTGTTAAGCTTTCGTATACATACAAGTGGTCTCATGATTTACCATTCTTGTGTGTTATTTACGATTTACAATCACAACATGTCATCAAGAAAGAGCATAGAAAATAAAAATGTTAATCAGTCGACTTAATTTCATCTCTCGTATTATCCAAAAGTCCAAAACAATACAATATATTTAAGTATCCAAAATGTCATTTATGCGACCTAATTTCATTTCACATAGATCAATAAATTAACATACAGAACACAATACAATCCCAAAAATCATACACAAATATAGATAATTTATGATTCTAGTAAACCATGAATGTAATGCTTACAAAATTTGGTGCAAAAGTGAGTGTGTTTGATGGAGAGACCAAAATGAAGCAAAATAGAAACACTGTACATTTTTAACCCTTTTACTGTTTAACAAATCTACATCAACAAATAAAAGTGAATGCCTTTTACCTTGTGTTTTGCAACAAGTGTGTTTAAGCTTAGCTTTTAGTTTTGAAAGTTTGTTTCATAATGAGTGTGTAGCTTTTAGATTTTGTTCAAACCTTTTATTTAAAATGTTAATGGAAGAAGTGTTTAACCTTTAATTTAGCTTTATGGTATTCTATGTTGATGTACAACTTGTTAAAAACATTTTTAAAAAACCAAAAAAGAAAAAATAAAAAAAAAAAAAAAAAAAAAAAAAAAAAAAAAAAAAAAAGCATCCACAACTTATAACCACTGTATTTTTTTTTGTTCAAATATAATCAAAGAGTGGCACGTTTAGTGGAACTTTCAGATCAGAGCACAGCCTGTTTACACACAATATGAACACGAAGAGTTAAATTCGAAATAACAAGTTGGTGGTTTTATGGGATAGACATATGTTTGACATATAAGATTGTTGAGAGATTATGCTTATTTTTTCAAAAAATAAGCTACTTAAAAAATACTGATAATTTTAAAGCATTATGCTTTGTGCAAGAAGAACTTGTACAAAGAAGCCATCTGTGCAATTCACGTTTAGAAAATAAGTAAAGATAGAATTATATTTTTTTCAACCTACGAGCCCCACTTAAGGTTCATGAAATGTTACAGTAATACTTAATACTCTCACATACATCTTATGATGTGGCAACCATTTTAATCGCATGAACTTGCTTGTTAAATGTAGGATTTGCACAACATTTGAAAAAATGAGCTTGAGTGTTGTTTAGTTCAAGTGGGTGCGATCATAGACGTTATGTTTTTGCTACCACAAAAGCATCAATGTGATTTCTGTGTCAATTTTAGCTTCTTTTTGACATTTCGGAGAAAACTAAATATATAAACATGTAACACCCTCATTTTTTATAGATCACAGCGGAATTTGATCTAGGGGTATTACTTCATGGATGCAAAGACAAGATAATAGAAAATGACTCGAAAAGAGACGTTTTCGAAAAAGGTGTTATCATTCATTTATTCATCAGAGTTTTTACAGTAAAAGATGTACTTTTACCAAAAGAGAGGTCCCTAAGATACGTTTTAAAGCAAAAACATGTGAATGATAACTATTCTGGACGTCCTCATGTCCAGTGCTACTCCGTGCCAGGGTTCCTAAAGAGCTCAATTACCCAGGATAACATGCTTAAAGGTCAACGCTAAGGTTGAGTGAGAGTCATAGGTTTAAGTAGATATAGAGTGAATACAAGTTCCATAGGGTTCAGCTTAAACCCTATGTGTGGAAAAGTTTAGAGAGAGAAGGTATATTGCACTAAGCTCATGAACCACGCGTTAACAGTCCAGATCATAGGGTCTGCAGACCAAACCATGATGGGACGGGAAGGATAACTAGCCAAAGTTAATCCTTCAGAGGGTTCAAATATAATACTTATTGGTGCCTTTAGAAAGGGCAAACCAACGGGAGTTGTCAAACTCCAATAGATCTATCAATTATATTCGCGTTCACTCGCAAGTGATTAGATTCATGAATTTAGTTATGTAGTGGGGGCAAGTAGTTTACTCGTGCAATAACCAAAGAAAAAGACTTGTATTCGATTTAAAACATGTATCCCCCTCATACGGTTGTAAAGCATTTAAAAGAGTGAGGCTATGAACTCACCTGAGTCTAAGGTAAGTATGGTAGGGGTTTAGATAGCTCACTCACGTATCCTGGGGGTAGTGTAGGTGTGTGTATGTCAAGTCTGTTAGTTTTATGAACATAAATTAATAGTCGTGTGTTAGGATCGAACTCGAGATCACGGGATTGCACACTTTACGTATGAAAAGTAAATGAATAATAATTATTATACATGTTAAGAATAATTATTAATAAACACAATATGAGTAACGATCGTTAGTATTTAACGGAAAAGGCTAACGACCGTTAGACGAATATAAGGAAAGTAATTGTTGGGTATTATAGATTTGATGATACAAAACAAGAAGAATGAAACATGAAGGGCTTGAAGTGACAAGAATGGAAACTGCAAAAAGATGGAGGATTTGGAAGATTCTAGAAGAATATTTAGTTTCCTAATTATATTATAATTGTCTTTCTTGTAAACCCTAATCCTCTAGTATATAAAGAGGACATGGGTCATTAGTTTAATATTACGTACAAGATGTAAACATTAAAGGTGTGTGTGTGTGGGAACCTAGGCGTAGGGATTTGGGAAAACGCCTAGGGTTTAGTTAGAGTTAGTTGTTTGTTAGCCTCAAGAATCATAGATTTCTGTTACGATTCTTTGATGTAACTGTATTATCTTGATCAAATAATATTGGGGCTATGGAGAATGTTTAGTAAAACCTTGTTTATGATATTGTTCTTATTCCGCTAAGTTATTAATCTTATGAACATTATCATTCCTAGATATAGATAATATTAGACCTAGTCTAAGAGCTACAACGATCTTATCAGTAATATATGAGTATTATTGGAATGTCAAGAAGGTTTCGGAATCCCTTTGGGGACTCCAAACCAATGGGCCACAACAAAGGAGGGCACCTCCTTTGTGCCTTGAGCTCCAAGTAATCTCATCCTATATAAACACATCAAGGGTTATTTGTTTTATTATCTCTTATACACATAACTTGGTGTTTTTCTCCTTGTTTTCTCTCCTATAAATCGATCAAACTAATCCCTAACCCTAGGGATTCGATTTTTGCAATTGTGTTTTATTTACTTGCATAAACTTTTACTTGAAGTAGTACGTGTGTACAAGAACGTGAATCAAACACACTATTGTTTGATTCTTGGATTGAATTACAAAAAGTTAAGGGGTAATTCTTATAATCTACATAAACCCTAATTAGGGTTCTTGAATTGAAGATTTGCTCTAATTGATTCTTGTTCGGGCTAGAATCAAAAGGTACGTTTACTTTTATGTTTGGTTAATTAATTATGCTTTATATGATCCTAATTGCTTCCGTTATGCTTACTTGATGCTTTTATTTATATATGTATGGCATGAGTATAAAATTCCAACAGTGGCATCATGAGCCTTTATAATGTGTAATTAATTACCAAAACACATAAAAAACGAATCTTGTTTGGTTTTATGCATGTTTTTAGATTTAGGGCTTGTAAAAAAAATCAAAAACCTAATTTATATAAATCAAATTTTTTTTGAAAAAAAATTTAGGGTTTTTGGATTTTGATCTTTAATTTGATTAGAAACCCTAAGAAACATGTTTATGTGTTTAAGTAAACGTTCTTGTGACTATTTGCAATAATTGTTATGTGGAATCCATGAAAACATGCATGTTTAGCATGGATTCAATGTTATCTTTTTAATTGTTAAGATTTTACATGTAAATTAATTGATAGATATCGAATTGGGGAAGACTCCAATATTAAGGAATCAATTATGTGTTAATTAAAACCTAGAATTGATTTTTAATAGGATTATCGAATTAAGTTTGCATGTGGCTACAAGTTTTTTTATATATATATTTAATGGTTATGATATATATGTTTTATTTAGTTGTTTATTTTTTTGTTTAAATTACTTGTTTTTTTGTTTAATTGTGTTAGACATGTTTATAAAAGAAAAAAAGGGTAATTTTTCTATAAAAAATAATATGGACTAAATAAATGGCGAAATTAGTTTTGGTTTTAAGAGTCAAATTTACAAAGTTTAGTTGATTGATGTTTTTGTACAATAGTGTGTGAAAGGCGGACCGAAAGTCGTCGTGATATGTACTTGTAGAGAGGGGTTTTTTAAGAGATTCGCTCCTACCGGTTCTCTACAACTGCTTAATCGCCGATCTAGACTTACCTATATCACTATTTTACGTACAATATCATCTTAAGGGTAAATTGACTACAATTCCACTATGATTACCCGAAACACTAAGCTTTAGGGCTTATGCAAAAGTACGGTATAGTGGACGAATTGTTAGTAATACTTTAATTGGTGAACCCGATACCTCAATCAAAACTTTGTTAATTTGATCTTAGTGAATTGGTAATAAAAATGTTTTGTAAAAACCAATGTTATGAAGTTGTATGCATGCTTCTTGATACATTATTTTGATCACACGTCAAAATTACTACCCTTAAAAATTAAGTCGAATGCCATCTAATTAAAGAACACTTGAAGTTGTGATTTACGACATGTGAGAGCTTGGCTAGATTGCAATGGAGAGGTAAACTTTATAATTTCATTACTAGCAGATCAACTGAACGTGGAATTATGAGGGTTTGCAGTTTTTAAATTAGACGACTTAAATTGAGTAGGAAGTGAGAGCTTGGACTCAAGGCATTAAGATGGGGATGAAACATGCTTACATTGCAAAGGTTTTTGTGAATGTAAATCCCATAATGATCTAGGAATTGCAATATGATATTGGCAATTATTGTTCGACAATTACCTTGTTGAATACTATCATTACTAGCAGATCAACTGATGTAATGGTACTATGTCAATTAAGGATCCTAGCTTTAAGAAAATACTATGGTTTATATGAATATTTACCAATGGGTATTTTATTTTCTTAAAGATTTTATTATCGAAAATACTAAAATTGAATTTTGTTAATTCATTTAATGTATTAATGCAACGTTAAAACCGTAAACAACATTTGGGCTTTGGTAAATTGATCTCGTTCTGTTTTCAAACATATGTTTGATTAAGAAAAATTTACTTAAAAGACAAAGGAAGTCTCCTTTCTATGAAAGAAGAGTGAGACACAATCCTATTCCTTTTCATGAATGAGAAAGGATAATAGGAATATTAGATATGTCTAAATTCTAATATATAACTCATGGCAAACTTTAATAGTTAAGAATTGCTCATTTTCTATAAAGATTTCATCACCCTCATTTGGTGATTAAATTCTTAGTAACAAATATGATATTTGGTTAACTAGAACTTTATGAGTTATTAAAGTTAGAAGCTAGACTAATTACCGCAAAATGGTAAAAGACAAACTAGTATATTTATCTAGTTGTTTTGTTTTGACCATTTATAGGTTCTACATACATTGTGGGATGGTAGACCTGTTAAGGAAGAAATTGCATGCCCAATTTTTCAAGTTAATAGCATTGATGGTTATTCCATCATTAACGTAGTAGAATGCACACTTTAATGCATAAGTAATTGTTACGTATGGACATTAAAAGGTGTTGGAAAGTTAAAAGCACACTATTTTCTTTCACTGGATATGAAACACTTATAATGTTGTCAAATTCAGTGGGAGTATTGTGTACTTATTACTGAATAAGAAATTATTGTAATGATCTTTAATTCAGTGGGAGTTACAAGCTTTGACATCTTGGTAGCTAAAGATAATTACTTTCCAAAAGTAGACATTCATACTTTTAAGGTAAGTCTTGTACGTTTCCTTAGTAGACATTGTTGTTCTACATCTACTTTGTTATGCTGAAATCTATGACACAATCATATTGATCACATAAACAAACGCATGGCGTGTTATTTATCAACTATATGAGGTTGTTACATGCACAAGTGGGAGAATTGTTATATTTAATTGTGTGCAAGAAACAACTCATAAAGATATGATCCAAAAGATTCTCTTGACTGAAAGGTAAGAGACTAACGTTATAATAGAGTGTATACACATCAAATTTAAGAAACACTTGAGGTTGTAATTTACGTCATGTGAGAGCTTGGCTAGATTACAATGGAAATGTAAATTCATACTTTCATTACTAGCAGATCAACTGATGTAATGGAATTATGTTAATTGCAGTTTCTAAATTAGATACCCATTAGAACATGTGTCAATATGATATCAAGACTACTTTAATTTCTATATTTATGAATTCTTTTAATGACATAAATTAATAAAGAAATCTAATGCTACTTCAATCTAAATATTTATGTATTCTTTGAATGACATAAATAAATGAAGAAATAATGTTGTTTTACATTATTGTGAAGTAATAAATTAACTTGAAAATACTATTGAAACCAAGAGATGGTATTCATGATTACTTTAGTTAACATGTTTATGTTTCATTGTAAAGATATAAATATAAAGTCTTTTAATTATTATAGGACTTATAATAAAGTAAGACGTTATCTTGTTATGTTTTTTAATTAAGACATATACATAAAGTCATTAAATTATTGAATGACTTATAACGTATAGTGGGATTATAACAGTTTATGTTTTCATGTAGAGACATAGACATGAAGTGACTTTGTCAAAAGTACTTATGTTATAAAGCATGTAATTGGCTTGATAATACTATTATACCACTAAAAGGACTTAGTTGGTAAATAGACAAGCCAAAAGGAATATGGTTATCTTAAATATTGTTACATTGTCTTACAATATTAATCCTAATGAAATACAAAATGATTATGGTATGTTCAGTTAGGATAATCAAGTTAAATTGTTTGATTAAAGATAACTATGACTTCTTTTCTTCCAAAAGTTATCAAGGTTAGAAAATTGAGTATAGATTAAATATACTCAATAAGACTCCAGCCTAGAAGATTAATAAGAAACCATCATATGATGGAATGTGATGAATCAAATTAAGTCTTAAATTGAAGTTCTGAATTTGTTCAACTGCTTATGAAGAGGTTGTTAACAAAGTAAAGTTAGAAACTATCAATATGTATTTGTAATATCCCAAAAGAGAACATTGTATTGTTGCTCTATTTGCTAAGTATATATAGATAGTCTTTAAATTACTAAAAGCAAGTGGGAGTTTTGATATTTAAAGAATAAAATTACAAGATACATAATCTTCTAAAATAAACTAGTGAATTTCATAATGAGGTTAGACATGAAAATGTTAAACTTCAAGATGATGGAATTATCATTCATAGATCCGCAAGGATATCTCAGATATTTGATTAATATGTTGAGAATTATTTTATGATACATTACCAAATATAGAATTGGGTAAAGTACACATGCTATGAATGATCTGTCCATAAAGATAATCAATTTTGAAACATGGTTTATCTTAATAGTTAGACTAGAAAAAGAAGATGAGTTTTTTCAAAGATAAGGTAACCCTTATGGTTTAAATCTTTTGATAGAAATCATATTGACAATATTGTACACGTATTTAATGCATGTCTTATGACAAGATTATTAATCACATTTAAGCAATTAACTATGATTGAATATTCTATCCTAAACACGTTAAACATATAAAGATTAAGATTGTCATATTTTCATTAATATGAAAATGACAATTGAATATCAAAACTCTTTATTGAGAGATTACTTGAGCGAGGACGATAAGTAATCAAAAGGATTTAAGAATTCAAATAAATCTTTGGAAGTGTACAAAGTGCAATAATCCATAAATGGATAAATGCATGCATCTAGGAGATTATTCTTATGTTTAATTATTAAATCTATGTTTTGATTTATAATTGAAATAAGATAATTTCTAAGTATTCCTAAAAGCTAGTTGGAGTATTATGTTTAATTTCCTAAATCATATATGTTGTAAAACATATAAGAAGTAACATTCCATATAAGTAAAATGTTAAGTCTTAGTTTGGAATGAAACTTTAGTTGAAAATTTAGAAAATATGACATACAACCTTGGAATGAATGTTTATTAATATAAACATATGAGGTAAATGAATCTAATAGAACATGATATATCATTTAGAATATCTAAATGAATATGTATAACACGAATAAAATCTAAGTATGACTCAAGGATTTTTCATGTACATCATGTTACTGTTGTATCATGCTTAATTACAAGATGATTTGACAACATTGATATCTAATTGAAAGTTATTAGATAACTTGTGTAATGAATATTCTAAATGAATATGTTTGGATATAGAATCACATCCTTAGCCTGGAATAGCTTCCAGATTCTATAGATGAACAATTTTTCAAGTTGTTGTGAAAATTGTCATAGCTAACAAATTTAAATGTTTGGAAGGCATCAAACATTACACAATTGATATTAATGTTTACGGGAATTTTAAAGAACATATTGTTGTTTGTTATACAATGATGCTAAATGAAATTGAGATGACACTCAATACTAGTTATGGTAAGGATTTCATCCTTAGCTATATATACTAGTTGTGCTTACTAAGCATAGTTGCATTATACATTAAAGAATAAGAATACTTTAAACTTTAAAATGTTTTAGAAGTTTGATTATCATAAATTTGTGGTTAAGGATGTCACACATTTTATGAAATAATATGTGGCATTATCAAAATAGTTGAGTATGCACATATAAGAACTTCACTAGTTGAATTCTTAAATAAGTATTCTCAAAATTCCGATAGATCAAAGTTGGATGATTTATGTTTTGTCAACAAGTATGAATGTCATTACTTGAGATATAATTCATCAACTAGAGTTATCATGCATTGATCTATTTAGTACTTGGATAAGGGATGTTAAACAATTATTATAATAAATTAAAATACATAGTATGTATAATTTCATTTATAATATATTGTATCCTGTTTTTGCATGTTTAATCCGTGAATAAATGTTATTCTAAATTGTCCGTTGTCAATTAATAATATGGGAATATTATTAAATTAAGACAAATATGAGTTTGGTATAATATACTTAAAAGTATTTTGATGCGTGGACATGCCATTTCATATGATATTCAATGATATCAAATATAGGACTTATCCCAACTACATGATGTTACTTTATGGATCTTGTCATTAAGTAAATCCTAAGAAGTTATCCTCAGACTTGAGATACAAGATAACTGTGATGAATGTAGTGCATTTTTATGAAATAACTTAACGCTATACGTAACTGGTAGTCATAAGGGTTGTTTCCGGAAGTGTTACAAAGTTCGTGGGTTTTGCTTGTAGTCAATACAGAATTTGTTCCTTCAAATTAATTTTGGAGTTTAATATTGTTGGGCCCCTTGTAGGGTTGTCAAGATGTTTGCGTGCGCACGCCCAAGATCTTCCCTGAATATGTTCAGATGATTTGGTAATCTTGATCAATCACAAACAACGAGAAACAGAACTGTTAATTAAGGAATGACTTTGATCCGTATCCTTATTAATGTGGTATTAGAAACAAAAGGATAATAATAATGAGAAATCATTAAAAGGTTTTCCAGGAGCCTTACTCGATTCGTACTAAGAGGCATCGACATGCTGCAAGACGCTAACCGAATGTAATCACACTATTAAGATATGTCCAAGTGAGAGCTGTTAGTTTTATGAACATAAATTAATAGTCGTGTGTTAGGATCGAACTCGAGATCACGGGATTGCACACTTTACGTATGAAAAGTAAATGAATAATAATTATTATACATGTTAAGAATAATTATTAACAAACACAATACGAGTAACGATCGTTAGTATTTAACGGAAAAGGCTAACGACCGTTAGACGAATATAAGGAAAGTAATATATGAGTATTATTGGAATGTCAAGAAGGTTCCGGAATCCCTTTGGGGACTCCAAACCGATCGGCCACAACAAAGGAGGGCACCTCCTTTGTGCCTTGAGCTCCAAGTAATCTCATCCTATATAAACACATCAAGGGTTATTTGTTTTATTATCTCTTGTACACATAACTTGGTGTTTTTCTCCTTGTTTTCTCTCCTATAAATCGATCAAACTAATCCCTAACCCTAGGGATTCGATTTTTGCAATTGTGTTTTATTTACTTTCATAAACTTTTACTTGAAGTAGTACGTGTGTACAAGAACGTGAATCAAACACACTATTGTTTGATTCTTGGATTGAATTACAAAAAGGTAAGGGGTAATTCTTATAATCCACATACACCCTAATTAGGGATCTTGAATTGAAGATTTGCTCTAATTGATTCTTGTTCGGGCTAGAATCAAAAGGTATGTTTACTTTTATGTTTGGTTAATTAATTATGTATTATATGATCCTAATTGCTTCCGCTATGCTTACTTGATGCTTTTATTTATATATATATGACATGAGTATAAAATTCCAACAAAGTCCTAGTTTAGGTTTTTAAGTTTTTCAAGTAATCACTCTTAGGGTTTCTAAATATAACATAACACTGTTCGGGCCATCATAATCCAGAAATACATACTCCTCACATGAAGCTCTCTAGTATTGTATTATGTTACTTAACATAATACCGTTCGGGCCATCATAATTCAGAAGTACATATTCCTCACATGAAGCTCCCTAGTATTGTGTCATGTTGTTATTAGATTTTTAGGTATAACATAACACCGTTCGGGCCATCATAATCCAGAGGTCATGTAGTAAACGTTTGAGGAGCCAGGGCACTTTAAATCGTAAACCTAGCAAACTCGTCAAAACGAATACCCAAATAAAACCCCTCACATGAAGCCCCCTAGTATTGTGTTATGTTGTTAACTAGAAATTTGTTTTTGATAATTATATTAAAATAGTCCGTTTATACCCTTCAAGTTTATATAATTACAATTTCTACCCTAAACTTTCAAATATAAACATATTAAGTATTTAACTTTCTAAATTTCACATAATTATCCCCTATACTTATATATTTTAAAGTAATGACAGAAATAGTCCTTAAACTATATAACTTTCCATATTTACCCTTTATACCCTTAACTTAACAATATTTGCAAAACTAGTCCTTATAAGTTTATAACTCTTTTAGTTTCTATCCTAGGGATTTAGAACTTTGCAAAAAGGGTCCTTATACTTATTACTTCTAAGAAATGTCAAAAATAGTCCCTAGACTTCATATTTTCATAAATTTACCATATATACCCATATGCATGAAAACATTTGCAAAACTAGTCCTAAAATCATGTAAACTATATTTTTATGAAACAAAAGAGTTTCCTAGCTTATGTTTAACTAATATATACTTAACTAAGTCTCCTAAATTAGATTATAGCACAAGTTATGGCATGATAGCATATAACATGTATTTTTCCAAAATTAAGGTTTCTAAATGAGAACTTGTAAAAGAAAATGATCAAGGCTAGTTCAAGGGTTCCTATGTGATCTAAGGCATATCCTAAGTATCCTAGGTCAGTACTAAAGCTAAAATGATCAAAGTTTAGGCTTACGTGGACGAAACTAGGGCTAACGAGGGAAACTAGGGTTTCTCGGCCAAAAATAGAACTCGACAAGGATCAAGGCTTTGCTACTCGACTTCTAGGGCTTCTAGGGACTTAGTGCTACAGAATATATGAGGTAGAGAAGAGAGGGGAGGTGTGAAGTGAAAGGAGGAGGGGTGGTCACTATTTATAGGGTGTGTTTGTGTAGCGAGCAAGAAAGAAGAGAAGGAGGTGGCGAGGAGAGGGAGGTGACTAGGCTAAGCTATGGGGTGACTAAGGGTGCCTAGGAGGATGACTAATAGTGGCTATGGGTAGCTAGGGGGCTGCCTAGGCCGATTGTGGTGATGGTTTGTGCCGCGGGTCAAGGTGATCCACCTCCTTGTGTGCTAGCTAGGGAGGTGCTAGGATGCCTACTTGAGGTGTTTAAACTACTAGGGTGCTTGGTTGAGGTGCTTGAGTAGCTTAAGTAACTTAGTTTTAGGTTTTAGGTTTAGTTTATACCTAGTTTTGTCTAGTGAAAGATTAGGGTTTAGCTTAGGGTTTAGTGCCTAGATTAGGGTCCTATGAGTGTTTAGTGACTAAGATTAAGTCCTAGGAGGCTTATAGTAAGTGGTGGTAGCTTATGGTAAAGATTTGGGATAGTTTAGACCTAATTCCAGGACTTTATGACCCAATTAGGGTTTTGTGCTTAAGGGACTTGTACCTAGGTTCTAGGGAGTTGTACTATGGTCTAGGAAGTCTAATATATCCTAAATTTGCTAAAGTAACTCATACCTAAGCCTTGAACACTTTCAAACTAGTTTAGATAAGCAATTAGGGTTTCAGAGATTACCGTAAACATATAAATTGCAATTAGGGTTTCTGATAAGTATAGTATACTAGAGTGATAGATTACTTAGTGACATTGTGTTTATAACCTAAATTTGACATACTAGGATGTTTACATGATGTAAACATAGTGGTGTTGGGCATAGGTGGATACGTGAGCTTCTTTAGAGGTCATATAGGTAATAGTTATATAGTAAAGCAAACAGTTTACTCGGGAAATAGATATAGGCATAGCTAACCTAGATAATGCATAGTGAGGGCCTAAGTTAAGTTAGTAAGGCTTGCTAACTTGATGAGTGTGTAAATACTCATCATTTTTCTATCATCTGAACTGCCAAAACATCCAAAAACACCAAATAATGCATCAAAATAGTGAAAATATTTCAAAAGTGTGTTTTATGTGTCCTAGATGCAAAATGTTTGAAAACAAATGAAAAATAAACAAAGTTTGCACAATTGGCAGTTTCANTTGGCTAGTTTCAGTCCTCAACTTTCACAAATTGTAAAACCTAGTCCTAAAGTATTTCAAAATAGACAAATAGTCATAAAGGTCTTTGGGGATCATAATAGATCAAAACAAAACCCTTTGAATATCAAAAATCACAAAGTTACAACTTGTTCCCCCAAGTTAAATAATGTCAAAAATAGTCCTTGGGAATGTAAGAAAGTGAAAATAATCAAAAATAAACCTTTGTACATCATCAATGACAAAATTGGTCCCCTTGTGGTAAAAATTTGGAAATTACAGTTGGTGCCCTGAAGTTTCACAAAATGGCAGAAAATGGTCCCCTGGACTTTAAAATATGGTAAAAGTCAACAAAGTCCTTCGAACATCAAATAATGATTAAAGGATAAACCTTGTGTACTTTGGAAACACAAATAACCAACAGTCAAAAAACAGAAAATTGCACAAAAGTCCTTGTGAGATATATAAAAACCAAAACCGATCCTTAAATTCCCAAATCCAAAAAACCAAACCAAAAAAACCACCAACCCCCTCAGCCCCACTACACTCTTTTTCTTTCTCTGCCAACACTCGAAGCCAATAAAGGCCCCTTAGTTATAAAAAATCAAAATACCCGTTCCCCCCTTCCCCCACTCCTTCCTCCGTTCCTCTATCACCCCTGCAACTTGCACACCACCCACCCCCCATCCCTTGTCCAAGTCCACCGCCCAAACCACTACACTAACCATGACCTCACATTAAATGCTGCACCCCATTGTTATTACACGTCAAATCTCCTCTCCATTTTCTGTTGGGCGCCAAACACGTGTTGGCCAAGATATGAATTTGATCCCAGTGGTTTGTGGAAATGCCAGAAACCCTAAGAGACCCCTGGATGGCTATAAAAAAAAGAGAAGAAACCCAGAGATGAATTAGTAGTATTTTATTTGTAAATTATGTCGAATTGTGAATTTTCAATTCTGTGTAATCTTAAGCCCTTTGAATTAGTTTCAGTTATCTCAGCGTATGTTGAACTTTCTCATCAATGAATTAAAGTTTAATCATTTGAATTCAGTTTTTGATTTCAAAATCAAGATTCCTCATTCTGTTTCATGTTGTTTGTAGCTTGTATTATGGACTCCCTAGGCTCACATAACTTCTAGAAGCTTTAAAAGTTAGAAAACATTAAAACATCAGTCTAGTACAAAAAACAGAAAAAATACCAAAAAAATACAAAAATAAGGGAAAATCAAAATTTGTTGAAGAAGATGATCACAGCTGGAGCAGGGTGAATTTTGGATGGCGCTTGGTAGTGTCTTGTGAAGACTATCTAGGTTGGTTCGGGGTTCTTGTTTTTTGTTTAAGCTGGAATGCAATTGTAAGACTCATAAACCATTTTAATCAATTTTCACCTGTAGACATGGCTTTAACTTGTTCTTGTTTGTTTCTTTTGCTTATTAGGTGTATCTTAATCCATATTAGTAGCTTAAGTAAAGGAGGTGTGTAGTTTAGAATCTTCTGTGCTCTACTTGCTCATTTGACATCCAAACTGCCATAGTGTGATTATTAAGTTCTTGCTGTGTATTGTTTGAGTTTTTGTGCTTGTATATCACACACTCATCGTGTAAAAGTTGTTAGAAGGTATAGATTAACAGATGTAGCTTGAAAATCTCATTTGCCACAGATCATAGGTGTGTTGTGGGTAGGGAGTTATAACGTGAATTTGTTTGTTCTAAGTGTTGTTTTATGTTGCTACATGTTACACTAGGTCCTAAGAACTCTCTCAGTAAAAAACCCCAGTGGAGTTATTGGAATCGAGTCAAAATCAATTTTCAATCTCTCATAAAGTTTCACTGTTAACGTTTTGAGTCAAATTCACAAAAACAGTTCATAAGTTGTAAGGTATCTAAATTCATGATCTTGTAGCTTTAACTATATCATAATCAGGTCATAAATCTAAGATCAAAATCCATTTTAGTCAACTTAGACATAAACCAAAGATAGTCAAATTGGACAGAAAAAAGAGTTTTGAATAAAATGGGTGATTTAATTGTGAACTTGTTGTTGTGAAATAGGTTAAAAGCTTGAGGTATAATATCAGTTGCTAACTTCATTAGGGTATTTTATTTATTTTTATCTAAGCTAAAAAACTGCTTTTTGGAGTGCTTCTTTTATACGATCTTTCAAAACTCCCTGCTGCACATTTAGACACCCATGAATCACAGCGGTGCACAGGCTCATGAGTGGGCCCCACCTTTAGGTTTTAGGCTTTTTAGAAAGCCAAATCCAGCCCATACTTTCAAGTTCCAAGCTATTTTGGGTTAGAGCTATTTAACTAGGGGTGCATTCTAAATCTTTTGTGCTCATTACACTGTGATGTCAATTGCCAACAGAACCGTCTCGACAACAAGACCAGTCAGCAGCAGATGAATTGAAACAGCGAATGCGTTGAGTGAGATCAGCCTAATGAAGACCGTATACTCTCAAACCCATTCTGAGTGATGCTGGAGGCAGCCAATCTATCCACTGAATAGGCTAGAAGCTATCGGCTCGGGTCCCGAAGCACTAAAAGAAAAGGACCTGAGGCGGCGGCATAGGAACACGGACCCTAACTAAAGTAAAGGGAAAACGGGAATGTCGCTACTGGCGCACCAGCTGAAAAAGCCCTTTCCTTTTTAATAAAAGAAGGTTAACGTTCAAATAGGCCCAATCTAGTAAAGGGGCTTTGATGGATGCCCTTGATAGGTTGGTTGCTGGATACGGATCCTCACCTAGTAGGGCTGGAACCACATCCAGACCGAGGAGACGGGCACTTTAGAAGCACAGCGTTGGAATCCAAGAAACGCTGGACCTTTTCTTATCTTCTTCCCGCCTATAGGAGTAGGAGTAGCATAAAACAAGAGGGATTAGCATTTGGCAGCGCATAACCCACTAAACGCTTCCTCGTTGGGTGCTTCGCGTGCACTGGAAAAGGCTCTAGGCGACGGGGCACTTGTTACGACAAGCTGCCAATAAGTTACTCGAGAGGGCTCATCACATCAGGGGCGAAGTAAATTAAGCCCTATTTTAAGAGCTCTATTCGTCACCTTCTCGTAGATGGTGGTCAGTGAGAGCCATTTTAGTACCCCGCCGTTGACCTTTTTGTAAGATAAGATCTTCAATGAGTGAACAGCAACCTACTAAGCTAAGAAAGGTGCTTGTGATAACTGGCCGGGCTTTCTTCCAATGCTTGAGCGCTTCTTTCTCATATCGATCATTTCAATATCCTGACTTATCAATAAGGGGGGCGCGTTAGCTAGCCGTGTCATGAGGAGTGCTAACGCGCGCCCTTACGTTTTCTTCGCTGCTCCTGCAGTAGAGCCTCATAGCAATGTATAAATTTTTCAACACCCCCCCAACCTGACAAGCTCACACAAGCTACTCAGTGAACATCTAAGCTTCCAAGCTTAAGCATTGTAAGCTGACCTGCCATGTCCAAATCAACTTTGTTTAGGCCATAGATCACCCTGATGGGCCCCCAACAAGGTCTGCAGCCTTGTCCATTTCTGTGTGGCAGGACTGTATTAGATACAGTTTCTTGGAGTTGCTGTTGTAATTTTTTAGCTATTCAGTGCTATAATTGTTGTGTTGAGCTTAATCTGTCGAGTTACTTATTTGAATTATTTTGTTGCTGTGACCCCACCCCATGAAGCCAGTTTAAGCTTATTACCACTTAGGTCAAATCAAAGTCAACTGGACAAGCTTAAAGCGTGCACAGAGCTTTATTTTAAGTTTGAAAAGTTGTTATTCACAAAAATGTCCATTTTCAGTGACATAGCAAGTCCAAACAGAAAATTAAATAATACTTTTAATAAAAAGTGATAAGTTTCTATTTAATATTTTAATTTTCATAATTTTCATTTTCTCTTTTTAATCAGTAATAATAACCTGTTTTATAATTTGTTTAAAAATTAGTTGCACCTTAGTATTTATAGTAATTTCTTAGAATTTATTTTCAGTTTAGTATTTATTAGATTAATAATATTAGTTTATTTAGTAATAATTAAATCTGTTAAATTAATTAAGTTCTGTATAATTGTTAAACAGGTTAGCAAGTTTTTAAGTTTCAGTTCAAACACAATATTTAGTATTTTTAGTAATTTTCTAGAATTTTACTGTTCATATAGTAAATATTTCAGAATTAATCTTAATTAAATAGTTAATTGGAAAAACAAAAAAGAAATAAAAAGTTGTAATTTAATCTGATTTTCAATTTTTAAATTTCTAGCTTTTCAACATTAATTAGATCTGTAAAATTATTTTAAATTCTCCCATTCATTTTCTCCATTTTCCCTTTTAAATAGTTTATTTAGGTTTTAAATATTAATTAAGTTTTTAATTTATAAAAAATCTACAAAAAGACAAAAATATTTCTTTTTAATTTTTATAAACATTTTAAGTCATTTTAGGTTTTTAGAAAATAATTTTGTAATTTTCTAAGTTAAATTTGTATTAGAAATCTTTTAGAATTAGTTTAAATAGATTTTTAAGTAAATTAAAATAGTTTATATTACTTAATTAATATTAAATTAGTATAATATTAATAAAATATTTTCTTTTAAGATTTTATTTTTCTTTAATATTATAAGTTTCAAAATTTTCATTTTTCACCCTTTAAGTTTGGAACTTGTCATTTTTAGGCCCTGTAGTTTAAAAGTTGTCACTTTTAGTCCCTGTACTTTGCTTAATTGCATTTTGTGTTATATATTTGTCATATCTGTCATTGTACATTTTCATTTTCAATTCCAAGCAATCATTAGTGTAAAATCAATCCAAATCTTTATCTGGTTACTTTCCTCAAATCACTCATTCCAGAACGTTTTCTAAACACAATTTCAGCCTCGTTGGGACTTTAACGACCCGGGGAAACACTATACTCTCCAGGATTTCATTGCACCTCGTCTCAAGCTTTCAGGGTTTATTTGTTACGGTTAGCCATTCACAAGTGGCTAGCTTGTGTGGCAATACCTGTTGGTTCTGAGACGAGTCATAACCTATGGGAAGCTAGTGGGAAAGTTAGTGGGTTGCTACAATTAATTGTAAATGAACTTGATATGATCTTCATAAGTTCAGAAATAGATTGAATGAACTTGATATGATCTTCATAAACGTTTGAGGAACCATAAAAGGAAGTAAGTGCATCAACGAAGAATTGTGAATGAACTTGATATGATCTTCATAAGTTCAGAAATAGATTGAAAAAATCACAGTGTGAAGTTTGTTCTTCTTCGAACTAAGCTATATTAATTGTAATCTAAAAATGTATACTCAATAATAATTACAGAAAAGGAATGAGTAGATTAACCTTGAGCTAATGTATAGTATAATAATCTTAGGGTCCTTTTGGTATCCTACTTTAAGATAAAAGGAATTGACTCAAAGTAAAAAAAAAATGCATTTGGCTGGTATCCATATGTTTTTAAATAGCAGATCACACTCTCATTTATTGGTTTTGAGAAATCCTAACCCTTGACCCTACTTTACATAAAATCCGTGGGAGTGTGGGACCCTCTTTCATTTTCACTCACATACTTTCTCTATTTTATTTTTAAAATAATCTATTTAGTTTTTAAGTTATTTTATAATTTATTTAAAAAAATATATTCTCTCTCCTAAACCTAACATCAAATCCAAATGCTAAACAAAATCTAAAATCCAAATCCAAATCCAAATCCAACCCACTTAAAACCAAATGCACTCTTACTTTTTATAATTCCTTAGCCTATTCTAACAACTCATAACTTCTTTCTTAGGGTCCGCTTGGTTCAAAGTGGGGAAAGGGAAAGGGAAAGGTAATGCAAAGGGAATGCAAATGAATGAGTGAGGTGGGTAATCAATCCCTTACCCCTCAATTTACTCTATAATGGTTGATTACCCACTACAGGTAATCAATACCTTTGCACTCCCTAACCAAGCGCCATAATTTGAGTGAGGTGGACCATTTTGAATTTCTTACCCATTCCCCACCCCCCTTAACCCCCTACCAAGCACCCACTTAGTTTAATTATCTCGTGACATGTGTTGTTTACTTGTTTACAAGTTTATTATTGTTCTTACATGACTATTTAACCTTTGATATGAGTTGGTCACCTACGCTACAATAATCTCATATAAAAAAAATTCATGCGAGCTTGTGAGGCCTAATGATTATATTAAAAAAAGAAAAAGAAAGAGATCTTTCATCATTCATTGATTTCTTTCATTCTATTTTATGGTTCATGTTAATATACGGTAGCCGATTAAATAAAAAGTGAAAGAACTCTAAAAAGTCTACAAATTGATCTTTATCGTTAATTTTTTTCATCAAGATCTCACATTTTCTCTCATCTTCCACCTACTAATACTCACTTCACATAACAAACGCACACTTAACCTCTCACCCAATTTACTTAGAGCAAATGGTGTGGTGGTAAACCACCTTCGCGGTTCCTACGTGGCAATCTCGCTGAGGCTCGCCACCACACCAATGGACCTCTCCGTTGATGCTTCGTTCCCTACTCGCCATTGCAGCGAAGTGAATAAGACAAAACCACTTTTGCAGGGTTTTATTTATTTATTTTTCAATTGTGATGTGTGTGTACGCAGGTAGTGAAGAAGAAGATTGAAAGTTTCTTTTTCTTATTTTTTTTTTTTTTAATGATATTTGTATTATTTGAATGAAAAGAATTTAGTTTGTTGGAAAAATGAAAAAGAAAATAAATTTGGAGTGGGTGAGGCCCAATGAAGAGTTTGTTGTGTGTTATGATAGAGGGTGTATTTTGTTATGGGAGTGTTAAGGTGATGTGGTACCCCGTGAGACCTAAATGAAGAGAAAACTTGCTTCACAACACCTTATACTCTTAGGGCATGTTTCGTACAAAGAGTTGAGGATGGGGAAATGGAAATCAATTCATTTTTTATGTTTGGTACCTCAAAGAAATAAATAGGTGGAGAATTGTAACTCCTAGGATTTGGTTCCTTTGTATTTTGTGGATAGTTAGTTTCCCATCCTTTTGGAAAAGAAATGAATTCTTTCCACAACTAAATAATAATAATAATAATAATAATAATAATAATAATAATAATAATAATAATAATAATAATAATAATAATAATAATAATAATAATAATAATAATAATAATAATAATAATACTGATTTCTTGAGTCAATTCTCTGGTGTTACCAAACACTGGAATTTATATCAAATTTCTGTGAGAATTCATTTCTGTGATTTGATTTCTGCACTTCATTTCATTCTCTGAATTTCACCCTACCAAACGTGCCCTTACTACCAATTTCTGCCATGAAACTTTTTAGACTAATAATACTATAATGATTTCACTGGATCAGCGTCACGAGAACCTAACTCGACGACGGACCAATTGAATCTCCGATCAAACCCTATCTTAATTTCCAAACTTACGTGTCATGCTTACCATACCCACAACCACACTTACAGTAATGGCCGAATCAGTAGACGGTGGTCCGCCGAGGTCACAAAAGGTTGCTGACATGGATGCAACAATGAGCAGGTTCATGATGACGTCATCATCGAAACTCGAAAGTAATAAGAACTCATCCTCGCATGATTTGAGGATGAAGTGGTGGTTAGGTCTTTGTTTGGTGGTGCGGTGGAAGATATGATGTAATTGTTTCGAATAAGAACCCGAACTGTATGTTGAAGGATTTATTTGTTATTAGAATTTATAAACTAGATTAGGATGGTAGCTTTTATAAATTCTTTCCACATACTGTTGTTTCGTATTCTTGGAAATTACTCCAATACTAGATTTTTTTTGGAAACGGCTGCCATTAATTAAAAATAAACAAAAACTAGCAAGAAGCTAGAAAATTACATCTCATCTGTAAGGTTTTTTTAACCAATCTATCCAGCTATACACACTTTTTTAACCAATACTAGATTAGGTGAGTGTTGTTTGTAAACTTGGTCATGGTTTTGATGTATTGAATTGGATGGATGGATCAAATACTCTTTATGAAATTTTGGATTTTTTTTTAATATGTTTGTAGAGTTTTTGTTATTGATGTTTTTAATAATGGTTTTCATCATTAGTCTCGTTCATCAAGTAATTTTGTTAATCAATTAGTTTTGTTCATCAAATTTTTAAGAAAAATCATAACTTTTACTCCCTCCGTCCTATATTTATAGTCCATATTTCCTTTTTTGGTCATCCCAAAATAATTGTCCACTTCCATAAATAGATAGGGAATATAGATCAAGTTTACCATATTACCCTCATTTGATGTTATTATTACAAACTTTAAAGAAGTTAGAAATTATTTGGTTAAGGGTAAAACTGTCCTTGTGCAAAAAGTAAGAAAGAGAAAGTTGTAATGATGATGCTTTTCTAAAACTGTGTGTTTTTTGTCTGTGGACAATAATTTTGAGACGGAGGTAGTATTAGTTCATCAATTTTCTAAAAAAGAAATCATAAAGTTTACCATTTCATCAATTTTCTAAAAAAAGTTCATGATGTTCAGCAGTTTATCAATTTTCTCAAAAAAATCTTCTAAATGTTCATCTGTTCATCAATTTTTGAAAATAAAATCATAATGTTCATCAGTTTACTAAAAAAAATATTACGTTGTTATCAGTTTTTTTAGTTTGTAATTTTTATACGACTAGTTTTTTAGTTTGTAATTTTTTTAAAAAAATGTTGTTTATAATACCCAATGTTTATCAATAAAAAGAGTTTTTTTTTTTTTTTTTTTTTTTTTTTTTTTTTTTTTAAATTTTATTTTTTTTTTTTTTTTTTTTTTTTAAATTGAAGATATCGGTGAATGATTTTCGAGTTAGCTTGGGACCGACCAATCGTTCATATAAGAGTATGAAAAATATAGATGTAGCGAAAGTAAGGAAAATCGATCATCTGGCTTGCCGTCTCCATTTTATAGTAGTTATTGGCATGCCGCAAAGATAGCTTAATCGTTCAAAGGGAAACACGTTAACCATGTTGTAACTTGTATCTCATACCGGATATAATGTCACAAAGTCTAGAAGGGAATCCTTAATTATTATCTTCAAATGAAGGAATTAAAAAAAAAAAAAAAAAAAAAGTGGGAAAGCTCCACGTCTTTGGTTATATCGTATTAGATTCCTTGAAACCATATTGCTAGAATTAGAATGCGATTCCAACAAAAATAAATCAATAATAGTTTTTTGATCACTTTAGTTTATTCGCTCTCTCCATAGGTTATTTTAGCGAAAAATTGCGGCGTTGGTTATATTTTAACTGCAATATTAACAAATCTTATGAAAAAGATGGTTATTATTGGTAATTTTATAAAAGAATTAGTTGTTATGGAAAAGTTGGTTGCTATCGGCATTTCCCTAATATTATGGCAAGATTTATATGCATGATTTTTACATTTCCAAAATAAATATTCTATAAATAAAAAGTATGGTAGAATATATTCGTTTCTTGTTGATGAAGAGGAATTATCTCCACTAGAAAAGGCTTTGGAAGCTTGATCTCCTTCATATATTCTCCAGTAGTGTCTGTGCACGCGCATAATCACTTGAACGACAACGATGGGATCACTTGTGTCTAAACCCACACCAGCACCTAAGGACGATAATTCACGAGTCATCCAGTTCCATTCAGCTGATGATTGGCAAAGTCATTTGAATGAGTCTAAACAATCTACTAAACTAATGGTGGTTGATTTTTCTGCATCTTGGTGTGGTCCATGCAGGATGCTAGAGCCTTTTATCAAATCTCTTGCTAACAAGTATCAAGATGTTGTCTTTGTCAAGATCGACGTTGATGAGTTACGGGTATGTATGTATTTAATTTGCGATTATGTTGTTGGAAATCCATCTTAAAGAAGCATGTTTAGGTGTATTACCATAAGCGAGTTCGAGCTACTTGTATAAAACGTGTAAAACTATAACCGGTTAACTTTTTAAATAGTGACTTCTTCACTTTTTATACTTTGAAACCAATGAATTACACAAATTGTTCAGCTTTTTAGAAAAAGCCATTAAAAATGTTTTACTTATTTTTGGGTCATTTACATACAGGTTTAAAATAAAACTATATTTACTTTATCACACATAACATAAAACTGATATTTAGTGAAAAAAAATCATATCTACCTAAATTTTTAATGTCAATTAATAAACTTAAATTATATAGTTAAAAATCAAAATTTATTTTAGATTAGTCAACGTTTTGTAATGTCGACTACTTAACTAAAGATTATATAGTTAAAAAATGAAATATATTTTAATTTACTTTAATGTCATATTATTGTCAAAAAGATTTTTTGATGATAGTTCATATTATCTCAATCGCCCAATCGGTATGTAAGTAACATGCAACACAAAACTAATAATGGCTGTTCTTGTTATCACAAATAAAAAAACACGTCTACTAAAAAAAGCCATAAAAAAGAAAATTGGAAAAAGGAAACAAAA
>LBNU01035723.1:75531-87267 GCA_014162995.1 Artemisia annua
AAATTCCGTTTTCTTCCGATTTTACACGTTTTCATCCGTTTTCTTACGTTTTTGTCCGATTTTACACGTTTTCTTCCGTTTTCGTCCGTTTTTTTACGTTTACACCCGTTTTTTTACGTTTTCACCCGGTTTTTTACGTTTTCTTCCGTTTTTTTACGTTTTCGCCAATTTTTTAAAGTTTTCGTCCGTTTTTTTACGTTTTCGTCCTTTTTTTTACGTGTACGCCCGTTTTTTTACGTTTTCACCCGGTTTTTTACGTTTTCGCCCGTTCTTTTTACGTTTTCGCCCCTTTTTTTAACGTTTTCATCCGTCTTTTTATGTTTACGCCCACTTTTTTACGTTTTCACCCGGTTTTGTTACGTTTTCACCTGATTTTTTTACATTTTATTCCGTTTTTTTACGTTTTCGTCCATTTTTTTACGTTTACAGCCGTTTTTTCATGTTTTCACCCGGTTTTAACGTTTTCTTCCAGTTTTTTAACCTTTTTGTCTGTTTTTTACGTTTACCCCTGTTTTTTTACGTTTTCACCCGGTTTTTTAAGTTTTCTTCCGTTTTTTTACGTTTTCGTCCTTTTTTTTACGTTTTCACCCGGTTTTTTTGTTTTCTTCCATTTTTTACGTTTTCATCCGTTTTTTACTTTCACGCCCGTTTTTTATGTTTTCACCCGGTTTTTTTTCATTTTCTTCCGTTTTTTACATTTTCGTCCATTTTTTTACGGGCCTAAACGTAAAAACGGACGAAAAGGTTGAAAAACAGAAGAAAACGTTAAAAACCGGGTGAAAACGTAAAAAAAACCTGGCGTGGACGTAAAAAACCGGGTGAAAACGTAAAAAAAACGGGCGTAAACGTAAAAAAACAGACGAAAACGAAAAAAACCAGGTGAAAACGTAAAAAACGGGTGTAAACGTAAAAAAACGGACGAAAACCTAAAAAAGCAGGCGAAAACGTAAAAAAACGGGTGAAAACGTAAAAAACTGGGTGAAAACGCAAAAAAACGGGCGTAAACGTAAAAAAAACGGACTAAAATGTAAAAAAAATGGGCGAAAACGTAAAAAAACATGCAAAAAGGTAAAAAAAAAAAAAAAAAAGAATTAAAAAAAAATAAGAACGTGAACTATGAAACAAAAAAGAAAAAAAAAAGTGAATTAAAAAAAAATAAGAACGTGAACTATGAAACAAAAAAGAAAAAAAAAAGTGAATTAAAAAAAAATAAGAACGTGAACTATGAAACAAAAAAGAAAAAAAAAAGTGAATTAAAAAAAAATAAGAACGTGAACTATGAAACAAAAAAGAAAAAAAAAAGTGAATTAAAAAAAAATAAGAACGTGAACTATGAAACAAAAAAGAAAAAAAAAAGTGAATTAAAAAAAAATAAGAACGTGAACTATGAAACAAAAAAGAAAAAAAAAAGTGAATTAAAAAAAAATGTAAACAAATAAGAAAGACAAAAAGACAAAGAAAAAGGGGGAAAAAGACATGGACTTAGGTTTATGCATTAAATCTTAGGTTAATCCTCACCATTAGATCAAACTAGATGAATGGTGGGGATTTGTCCCTCAGTTTGTAGCAAAAAACTTTTGTCTATAAATGTTATGTAATACTTTATGAAAAATATATGAATGAATTAGGCTTTAAATGTATTTTCAGTGATATGATTTTCATTAATAAGTATTACATAACACAAACACAAATAAAATAATTTAAGGTCAAAGTTGAAAAGAAAATACTTTAAAAGTCAATACTGGACATTTATTTAGGAACGAAGGGAGTAGTGTAGTAAATCAAATACATAATTTTGTGTCGATCCATCCATTATTTCTTTAACCATTTACTCCCTCCGTCCCAATTTATTTGTTCACTATTGACTTTTATAGTCTTTTTTATACAACTTTGACCATAAATTATTATTTTTGTGTTATATAATACTTGATAAAAATTATAACAATAAGAATACATTTAAAACTCTATCTATTCATATGTTTAGCATAAACTATTGTATAACACAAAAAGAATAATTTAAGGTCAAAGTTAAATGAAATTGATTTCGAAAGTCAATAGTGAACAAGTAAATTGGGACGGAGGGAGTATATTGTTTAATTGAACGTGCCTCGACAATCTAACTTTTCTAAGCTCTTTAGGCTGTGTGAAACCATTTATTAGAAAACCTTTTCAGAAGTCCAAATTAATGCAAATAAGTCACGCTATAGGTAAATAGACCAGCTAATTACAAAAAATGGAACGTGACTGTATGAGGGTTTCGAACACAGGAGCTACACGGTAGTTCCGAAATTTCTAACCATCACAGCCACACTTCCATCCTCGTTAAGTTTCCATCTTGTTAATATTTCTACAGATATCGTGAAGATTGTATAGTTGTAGGTTGCACAAACTGAAACAAATTAAAATATACCAAAGTTGTTGGATGAAGTTAAACTTTTAACTAAATTACCAGTCTTCCTATTAAATCAAATTACTAAAATCGGCGCTATGTTTTTGTAGAAACCAAAAGAACGAATGCAGTCTTATTGAGATAATAATGAACTAGGAGTTACAAACAGTATTTATAAGACAAGTAGAATGATAAAACCCTAATAGCTAACGGGCCATGGGTAAGGGTGGCAATCGAGTCGTGTTCGTGTTAACCTATTCGGGTTCGCGTGTTGGCGGGTTAGTATAACCTTCACCCAAACACGACCCATTTATTAATCGTGTCAAGAAACTCAACCCTAACCCACACCTGCATAACAAGTGTAACCCATTTTTGACCCGTTTAACATGTTTAAATAAATAGGTCAGATAGTTAATAAGATTGGTCATTTGTTGATTTAACTAGTTTAAATGCAAAAATGATATAAGGATTTAAAATATGATAAAAATAACAGAAAAATAACTACACGATAGTTTTCTCAGTTACAAGTGTCAATTTCTATGCTATATGAGGTATAATCGTAATTCAATCGTATTAAGTAGATAACACAATACATTTAATCCACATCGAACATAAAAAGGCATGTTATATAATTTATTTTTAGTGTCTTATATAATTAAACGGGTTCACGGGTTGACCTGTTTAATATTTACTCAACCCAAACACGACCCATTTATTAAACGGGTTAGACGGGTTGACCTGTTTTTTGACCCAAACCTGTTTATCCTCAACCCAAACCTGTTTAACTTCGTGTCAGGTTCGTGTCGTTTATCGTGTCGTGTCGAGAATTGCCACCCCTAGCCATGGGCCACTTATGGGCTATATCCTAACATCTCCCCTCAAACTCACAATGCTGCAGCGAGAAACATTGAGAGTTTGTCGGTCAAAAAGCGAAACCGTGGTCCAGAGTGTGGCTTGGTAAAGACATCTGCAATCTGTAAAGCAGAAGGAACAAACGGTAGAGAGATGGTCCCAGCCTGTAGATGATGACGTGTGAAATGACAATCAATCTCAATATGCTTGGTGCGTTCATGAAACACCGAGTTACGCGCAATCTGAATAGCACTACGATTATCACAATGTAACGGAGTAGAATGGCTTATAAGGACACCCATATCTGCAAGCAACCAGCGTAACCAAACAATCTCACTAGTAGTCACTGCCATGGCACGGTACTCGGCTTCAGTAGAAGATCTAGAAAGAACATCTTGTTTCTTACTCTTCCACGAAATAAGGGAATCACCCAGAAATATACAAAACCCAGTAGTTGACTTGCGTGAAACAACATCACCGGCCCAATCAGAATCACAATAAGCACGCAGGTCCAAGGCAGACGTAGAAGGAAACAAAAGTGTCTGGAACTGGGTACCTCGAAGATACCTGAGAATATGCAAAACAGCAGCCCAATGAACCGTTGTTGGAGCAGCAACAAACTGACTGACAATATGAACTGCATAAGAAATATCTGGACGTGTAACTGTAAGGTAAACCAAACTGCCCACAATAGTCCGATACAAACTTGGGTCTGGCAAAGGATCACCATCTGTCAGAGTGTATTTTGCCTTAGCATCAATAGGAATATCTTCAACCATTTTGTCTGTAATTCTTGCACGATCAAGTAAATCACCTATATACTTGGATTGAGACAAAATATATCCTTTTGATGAAGAAGCAACCTCAATACCCAGAAAATAACGAAGTAAGCCCAAATCCTTCATAGCAAAACGATGAGCTAACTCCAATTTCAATGATTCAATTCCAACATAATCATCTCCAGTAATAATCATATCATCAACATATAACGACAAAAGTATACGCCCAGCACTTGATTGTTTAACAAATAATGCGGAATCATGATGGCTAGAGACAAAGCCAAGAGAGGTAACAACTGTTGCAAATTTCTCATACCAAGCACGTGGTGCCTGTTTTAGACCATAAAGAGCTTTTCTGAGCTTACAAACTTCTCCTGGTTTGTGAGAGACACCGGGGGGTGGTGTCATAAACACTTCTTCATTCAAGTCACCATTCAAAAAAGCATTTTTGACATCCATCTGAGATATTTTCCATTTACGAATAGAAGCAACAGCAATCAAGGTTCTTACCGTTGTCATTTTTGCAACCGGAGCAAATGTCTCTTCATAATCCATACCATACTCTTGAGCATAACCTTTAGCAACAAGACGGGCCTTATACCTTTCAATGGATCCATCAGATTTAGTTTTAATCTTGTAGACCCAACGAGAGCCAATAGCACGCTTGCCAACTGGCAATGGTACTAAGTCCCACGTCTGAGTCTGATGCAAAGCAGTGAGTTCCTCAGCCATAGCAACCTGCCAAAGTGGATCACAAACAGCCTCTCTATATGACATAGGCTCATGAAGACGATGAACAGAAGCAAGAAATGAATTAAAGGAATGAGAATAACACGAATAAACAAAATCATCTTTTTTTGTAGACTTACAATTACGTTTTGGTCGACCACTTGGAGGAGGACCAGCAACTTCAGTAGATGATTGGGTAGCCGTAGGAGGAGGTTGAGTAACGATTGTAACAGGCGGTGTTTCAGTAGCGGTGTCTGTGGGTGTTTCTTGAAGTGTTTCTTGGGGTGTTTCTTGAGGTGTTTCTTGAGGTGTTTCTTGGGGTGTTTCAGTTGCATCATCAAAAGGGTCTAATTTGATGAGATCAGGTTGAGTTAAATGATGTGAGCTAGCAGGAATAGAAAAATAGGAAACATGCTCCAAAAACTGAACATGCCGTGAAGTGTACAATTTACGACCAACTGGATCATAACAACGATAACCCTTTTGACCACTACCATAACCCAGAAAGACACATAAGGTAGATTTGGCTGTCAACTTGGTACGCTCAACATGAGGTTTAAGAACGAAACAAGTACAACCAAAGACACGCAAACTAGAGTAATCAGGGACTTGACCATACAATCTTTCAAAAGGAGATTTCCCAGAATTATGAGAGGTCGGGATCCTATTTACTACATAAGTAGCAGTAAGAACCGCTTCCCCCCAATAGACACTAGGAACCTTGGCAGACAAAAGAAAAGATCTTGCTGTTTCAACAAGATGGCGATGCTTTCTTTCAGCAACACCATTTTGTTGTGGAGTGTCAGTACAAGAAGTTTGGTATATTGTCCCATCTGAAGCAAGCAAAGATGTAAAATCTTTAGACGTGTACTCACCCCCCAAATCACAACGAAAACATTTTATGACACTTGAGTGTTGTGTTTTTACAAGAGCTCTAAAATCCTTAAATATGGAAAGAAAGTTAGAGCGACGTTCCATAAGATAAACCCAAGTGTATCGGGTATAGTCATCAACAAACAAAACATAGTATTTGGAACCTCCTTTTGTCGAAACAGGAGAAGGTCCCCATACATCAGAATGCACAAGATCAAAAGGAGCATTGGAACAAGAAACACTTTTATTAAATGGCAAGGCTGAAAATTTTGCAAGTTTACAACCACTACAGTCAGAAATATCATGACTTTCTAACTGTCCTAACGCCCCTGACGACACTAAAAACTTTAAACGAGATGCAGAAACATGACCTAAACGAGAATGCCATAAATAAAATACTGAGGAAGAACGATTCAACCAAAATGAAGATAAGTCCACACTAGAGGCTGCAACAGCTCTTGGATCTTTGAAGTTATCCAAGACATAGAGTCCGCCTTCCCTACGGCCTGTCCCAATCACTTCCTGANCCCCAATAGACACTAGGAACCTTGGCAGACAAAAGAAAAGATCTTGCTGTTTCAACAAGATGGCGATGCTTTCTTTCAGCAACACCATTTTGTTGTGGAGTGTCAGTACAAGAAGTTTGGTATATTGTCCCATCTGAAGCAAGCAAAGATGTAAAATCTTTAGACGTGTACTCACCCCCCAAATCACAACGAAAACATTTTATGACACTTGAGTGTTGTGTTTTTACAAGAGCTCTAAAATCCTTAAATATGGAAAGAAAGTTAGAGCGACGTTCCATAAGATAAACCCAAGTGTATCGGGTATAGTCATCAACAAACAAAACATAGTATTTGGAACCTCCTTTTGTCGAAACAGGAGAAGGTCCCCATACATCAGAATGCACAAGATCAAAAGGAGCATTGGAACAAGAAACACTTTTATTAAATGGCAAGGCTGAAAATTTTGCAAGTTTACAACCACTACAGTCAGAAATATCATGACTTTCTAACTGTCCTAACGCCCCTGACGACACTAAAAACTTTAAACGAGATGCAGAAACATGACCTAAACGAGAATGCCATAAATAAAATACTGAGGAAGAACGATTCAACCAAAATGAAGATAAGTCCACACTAGAGGCTGCAACAGCTCTTGGATCTTTGAAGTTATCCAAGACATAGAGTCCGCCTTCCCTACGGCCTGTCCCAATCACTTCCTGAGTTTGTCGGTCCTGTATAAAACAATGAGAAACAGAAAATAGAACATCATATCCAGAATCACAAATTTGACCAACAGAAGCCAGATTCATAGTAAGATTTGGTATATAGTAAACATCAGACAACGAAACAGATGGTGTGGAAATGGACCCAACACCTGCTAATGGCATAGAACCGCCATTAGCAGCCATAATCGATTTTGAAGAATCAAGATATAAAGAAATAAACTGTGACAAAAGATGACCCATATGATGACTAGCACCAGAATCCAAGATCCACTTGGCAAAAGCAATACCTGAGGATGATAAATCGTTACCAGAAGAGGTTGCTAAGGCTTGAGGTTGGAAGGCCAGAAACTTCTGAAACTGCTCAATCAACGATGGATCCAAAGAAGGTGCAGCAACACCATTATTAGGCTGAGGTGGTCGTTGCTGCTGTGGTGGCCGGTTCTGAGGTGTCTGTGGCTTTCGTTTCGGAACATTAGGGCATTGAGATTTCCAATGACCTTTCTGTTTGCAATAAGCACACTCATCAATAGCAACCTTAGAGTGAGGCCTATTCTGAGTGCCAGTAGATGCCGTGGTACGGTGTGTAGAAGCAAAAACAGAAGGCCCAACAATCTTCTTATCATCATGAGATTTCAAACGAACCTCTTCTGCAAGTAGTTCACTAACAACAGAATCAACAGATGGTAAGGGATCACGATGCAGAATAGAACCTCACAATCCCTCAAAGTCATGACGTAGTGCCATAAGAAACTGAACCAAACGCTGTGAGTCTCTCCTTTTAACATAAGGATCAAAACTGCTCAATTCTGGTGGTTCAGTCAATGCTAACTGATCCCACAAGGTTGACATAGATGAATAAAAATCTTGAATACTCATATCATTCTGCTGAAGTGAACGAATATCTGTCTCAAGCTGATACTGTTTGGCAAAATTAGACTGTGTGTATAATCTAGCAAGATGATCCCACACAGCTTTAGCAGAGTCATATTTTGCCAACTGAGCCCCTATAGATGGCGTGACCGAATTATTAATCCAAGTTATAACCTTGGAATTATCAACCTCCCATGTATCCAATAACGCTTCATAATTCTCAACTAACAGTCCATTAATTGGTTTTGTTTTGGTACCCAAAACATAACCCCACATCGATTTTCCCCGCAAAAAATTTTTCATAACATAACTCCAATATGAATAATTTTTACCATCTAATTGAACACTAATTGATTGCAACGAATCATCTTTACGAGCCGCCATGTTAACCGAACACAAAAATAAATAACAGTACGAATCAAAATGCCAAATCCAAACGCCAAAGGAGTGATAAGTACGAAACAAATATCTAAATCAACGTTGCCAAATAGATAATCAAACTGATGTAACCAATTCTTTAAACCAATACCAATTCTTTTAATGAATTCAAGGCACCGACCCACTAGCTATTAATTAAATGCTAGAAATAAGAAAAGCACACTTTAGATGAAGACAAACTTACTTCAAGCAGTCACGTGAGAAAACAACCAACTGCTACTATAGCGAATAACAGTGACGGCGCACAGAAAAAAAAAAACAACGAGCATCAACGAATACAACCAAATTTCCGACAGGCAAACAAACGAGATTACATATACGAAACCTGGCTCTGATACCATGTAGAAACCAAAAGAACGAATGCAGTCTTATTGAGATAATAATGAACTAGGAGTTACAAACAGTATTTATAAGACAAGTAGAATGATAAAACCCTAATAGCTAACGGGCCATGGGCCACTTATGGGCTATATCCTAACAGTTTTCACTTTACGAAGCTTAACATGATGAGCAAACTTGTTTGCTCGTATCTCTTTTTACTCGCCACTTTTGTTAATAAAATAAAATAAAAAGTACATTGCAAGCAAAATTATTTGCTCGTGTATTACTTTTGGTCCTTACTTTTAAAACAATGAAATCACATATTAATAGTATGAACCAATTAATTTAATTAAAAAAAATGGCAAGCAACATTGTTTGCTTGTCTATCTCTTTTGCTCGCTACTTTTAAAACAATGAATTGACATATTAAATGACCAAATGAACCCTATAGTATGCTTGTTTTATTTATTTGTTTGACTTGCTCATAAATATACGTATCAATACATTAACCACATCAATTTAAATTTTCACCTACACACCCATCCGTATCACCCTCATTCTTTCACTCTTCCACAACACAACCAAGAAAAAATTTACAGTATAAATGGAGAGCAAAATATTTTGCTTGACACTTGGTTTGGATGGAGAGCAAAGTATTTTGCTTGCCACTTATACGTGTCACGAGCATATGCTTATTTCATACAATGGAATGGAGAACAAAATGGATGGAGAGCAAAATGTATTACTTGTCACTTACACGTGTCATGAGCATATGCTTATTTCGTACAATGGAATGGAGAGCAAAATGGATGGAGGGCAAATTATTTTGCTTGCCATTTACACGTGTCACAAGCAAAAGGGCACCAAAATAGCATGTAGAGCAAATAAAATGGCAAGCAAACATTTTTGCTCGCTATGTTTTGTTTGAACTTCTATGTTTGAAATTTGGTGAAACGGTTTTCAAAATGTCCATTCTAAAAATTTTAACTGAACTTTTTATGCTTATCACTTTTTTTTTTTTTTTTTTTTTTTTTTTTTTTTTTTAATGGTATCTTTATTAGCAAGTGCTTATATAAAACAAAATCATAAGCAAATCAAAACACTAGTTTCTGCTTTTCGTCTTGTTGCCAGTTTCGTAGCTAAGCATAAGGCACCCCTTTATTATATTACAAGATGTAAATTTCATTTTACCAAACAAAATATCTTTGCAACTTAAGTTTAACCGATTCAATGTTTAAAATGTTTACGAAATAGAACAAATTGACAAAAGATGTGTAAATGAATTTAACCCAATTGGCATACTCATTTTAATTGTTACTCAACATATTGATTATGACTTATGCTATAACTGGTGTGACAATTGTAGGATGTCGCACAACAATTTGGTATAGAGGCAATGCCGACTCTTGTGTTTCTAAAACAAGGAAAAGAGGTGGAAAGGATTGTTGGTGCCGACAAGGATGAGCTAGAGAAGAAGATCCTTAAGCACAAAGCTGCACACGAAAGCTCTTAAATTTACTGCGTACACTTGTATTATAGTACTGTACGTTTTTCAACAAATAACATGTGAGATGGAGTTTCATATGAAACTGGAATCATTGTGTGTTTGTATTGTATAATGATATGAATTCTAAACTTCAATCTTAGTGTGTATCATATCTTTTCTTGTTTTCATATCTTACTAGTATATATTTATGCTGATTAGCTAGCTTCATTATCACATTTGGCAATTGTGTTTTCAAAGAAGTGATTCACTGGAATCAAAGCTTTTGAGAATAGAGGAAATTTGGAAATAAATTAGAATGATGCAATTTTACAATTATGTTATTGAGCATCTTTCGAGAAACAGAACCTGTTGATACATAATCTGGCGCGGACTGGATTCGACGACTCTCCTTGGGCCGTTAGTCGTCTTCTCGAGCCCTGAGTAGACCTGCCAACAAAGAGAACCCGCTAGGAGTGGACCCGAGGCCGTAGCCCCGGGATCCACATCCGACGGTCAAGTTAGTATCGGTGCGATATGGCTTATGAGAGTTAGGTTTAGAGTAACCTGTTATCTTCTGCGAAAAAGGGAATCCCAGCCCTATATTTATAAGGCATGGATTAGGGTTTAGGCGTAGAGTGGGCCGCTGTCTGCCGGGCCTGGCTCATTCCAGACTATACGTCTACAAGCCCCCCAAGTCTAGTGTGACATAGTACATGGCTATGTTATGCTAGACTTAAGTTCTGTTCATGGCCGCGTAGGCCCAATCAACCATGACGGCATGGCCAATGTGTGCGCAACTCAGGTGTGCGCATAGGACGGACCATACTGCGTAGCCCAAATGGGACAGTGCGCACTGGGATTGCGATTATGATTGTCTCACAATGGTGAAGGTGGATCTCGTATGCTGCATCCTAGGTAAGGGCGTACCTTTTCTACCAGTAGCGATGCAGCATGGTGCGACAGAAGACGTGCTTTTATGGCAAAAGTGCGCGCTGTGCGCGACAAGGATGCGCGCTGTACGCGACAAAGATGCGCGCTGTACGCGACAGAGGTGCGCGCTGTGCGCGAACATTACATCCGTCTTTACAACCGACAGAGGACGTCTCCCCTGCGGCAAGATGGTGCGAATATTTAAATCCGTCTTTGTACCGGGATTGCAATACCTCTTACGTACGATCCGCTTCTAAATATACCTGCGTGACGCGTATGGAAATAGTGGTATTATATACCCTGGTGGCCCCCCAAGTTTGATGGTGCTACTCTTGTAGGAGCATTAAACTTAGTTATTCAAATCCTGAAAAGCACTTAATGCAAATATTAAAAGTATATGCCACGAATCGCAACATATAAAACCTAATGAAGTAAAAGATTAGCGTGAAGAAATATGTAGCACATAGCACGTGAAATTAACACATAAGAAAAGTAGCAGTGCGAATTACACCTATCGTGAGGTTTTATAAACTATATAAGAGAAGTAGCACGTAGCTAATCTGCGAACGCAGTACGCTCATGGCGATTGATTGATCTTTTTTTTTTAATAAAAATAATGGCGCGGATGGACACACCGTGACCGCGACTAAGAGTTTCAATTGCACGTACAGACGCAGATGAATGTATCGTGACCGCAGAGACTCTAACGTTTGTGGATGATCGCAGATGACCACGGCTTTTTGTCTCGTGCGCTCATGGCGATTGACTAGCATCGTGGTGCCTGTACGTGACAGTGCGCTCATGGCGCCAATCAGCGAAGATGTCCGAACGCACGTGT
>LBNU01035725.1:22957-45493 GCA_014162995.1 Artemisia annua
GTTCAAGTTGATTTTGAAAAGATTTAATCTCTTGTTTAAAGGCCATTTCCTTCAAATTTTGTTCAGTGATGTAGGCCTGCATTTGCAATTCCATTTTTTGTTCGCGTTCTGTAAGCTCAAATTTGGCACGTTGTTCATAGAACCTTACTTGATCCCTAAGAGTATTTATCCTAGTGGTTAGGGTGTCATCTGGTGCAACAACAGTATACTCATCTAAATCACACATTTCTTCATCAGCAGAGGATATATCACTTGGTACAACAGACTCGACGTTGTACTTCACATATTGTTCATATGGGACAATATTGCTATTCCCCAAATTTGCAGTATCTAATTCTGCAATTTGTTTGTTGTACATCGTTACATATCATTTGCTCATGCATCACATCATTATCACACACAACAGAAGACTTTCCACAAGATACGTCAGAATTATTGTCGTGATCCGAATGTTGCTCAGTTGGGAACACTTTGATGGTTTCCAATTCAGCCTCATTTGAATCACAAACATTATTTCGTCATATATCATAGAAGGTCTTTTGTTCATCATTAACAGCGCATTTATCATATAATTTTAGTACCTCAGATATGATGGATGATAAATTAGCCATGAAGATTGTCTGAGCAGTGGGTTCGTCATCAACATCTGAGTCGAAAGCATCACAATCTTCTGCTTGGAAGATGTTTGGATCATTAAGAGCTAAATCCTGAACTGGCTGTTCATCCACTTCATCATCGAATGTCTTTCCATCATCCCCAGCAAGAAATGCCAATTCATCCTCATTAAGTACCACTCCATTCTCTTGAGCTTGCATGAGCAACATTTTGTCCTTAAAGTAATCTGAGTTTTGAGGACGTTTTGGTTGAGTGCAGTTTCTGGCAAGGTGACCTAAACCCCCACAGTTGTAACATTTTGGTTGCCTTCCTTGTCCCTGATTCACATTTGCACCTCTGTTCTGAAAGTTACCCCTCACAGCATTCCTTTGATTCACATTCTGTCTTCCCTGAACGTTTTGCACCATAACTTTTCCATCTTCCACAATAGCCTGATTACGTGGATTGGAAGAAGTTCTGAGTTGATTGTTGGAAGATGGGAGTGCAGCCCTGAAATGTTGAACTAGCAGAGACACTTGATTGGAAAGATTGTCAATCATCTTGTTGGTATGAGAGTATCCTGAATCGAGGTGGGTATTCATGGCAGCCGATGATTGTAGCGATGAATGATCCATTGATGACACAGGTTGATTAGTTGGCACCATGCTACTCATGAAAGCAAGTGAATCATTGGTGACCGTTGGATTGAGCTTCTCTCTCAGTTGACGATCATAAGCAGCATGCTTCTCATGTTGTTGCAAACAAGCAAACAATTGCTCATAGTTTGTATTTCTCCATCCTTTGTTGAGCTTGACAGCAGTGACAAAACAATCCCACTCAAGTGACATGTTGTTCACAAACTTAGAGTTGAGTTGAATGTTGGGCATTTTCATTCTGATCATTCTCATGTCATTAACCAGCTTGTGAAATCTGACATAGTAATCGGTAATGTTTTCACCAGGATTCATTTTGAAATGCTCAAATTCATCATATACATGAGATTCACGGTCTTCTTTGGTCAGCTCTGAGCCAGACAGAAGCACTTTGACATTGTCCCACACCGCTTTGGCATCAGTGTTGAAGTTGATTAGCTTGTACACATCTTTGGGTAACCCTTGTATTACTATGTTAGAGGCACGAACGTCAGCATCATAGCGCTTCTTTTCAACATCAGTGAGATCATTTTAAGTGCGTGGTCTATCAATTCCCTGAACAACAGAGCCATCCTCAGCCGTGGAGATAGCATCTCTGGTTGTACCCATCTGCATAGGACCTTCATCGATAGATCGTAGAATGTTCTCACCATTTTCTTTACCCAAGCAGTACAATCTGATTCTTTGTGCCCATGATTCATAATCTGTCCTGTCTAGCATCGGAGGTCGGGTGTCGGACCCAACAGCTTGAATTTCATCTGATACTGTCGACATATCAAAGTCTTCAAACGGGATTTTACAGCTTTAGTGACTTAAACCGAGAAATGATTCTTTCTAGGGATTTTACTAAAGTCAACAAAAGAAACCGGAAGATATATTCAGCGGATTAAACTAATAGAGAGATACCAGATGAGTCACAGTTTGCATCAAGTGTTAAGTTGTGACAAGTCAAGTTGCAATATATCCAATTGAGATTAGTCAAGTCGTAAGGATTAACTCACAACGTCAGATCACAATTAGATCAATTGAAACGACTAAGGTTACAACAATTCACGAATTGCAAAATGATTACCCAATCACATGAATCTCATCACTTAGTAAATTGCCAAATAATTTGAGAAAGTCGCAACAATATGCACAAATCGCAGTAGGAGTTAAACGCAAGGTGAGCAAATCGCAGTGGAAGGTAACCGCAAGGTAGGTAACCACAGAGAAAGGTAATCACAAGGTGAGTTAACCGCAAGGAGCAACTAACCGCAGAGTACACAAACCACAAGATGGGTTACACGCAAGTCACTAACCACAGCAAGTAGCAAACCGCAGAAACTAAAATGCAGACCACTAAACCGCAGAAGCTAAACGCAGTCAGCTAGCCACAGATACCAACCGCAGACCACCTAACCGTAGGAGCTAGTCGCAGTTGACAATAGTCCAAAACTGTCACTTTCCTTGCGATTTGTTTGTATTCCCAAAATAGTACTCGCAGACAAACTAACCACAGAGATCAGGAGCTAACCGCAGATAAGCAATGAAACAGTGGAGCTAATCGCAACAAGGAATATCGACTTAAACTCAATCCAAACTTCAAATAGGCTTATGATATAGTATAACCAACTGAAACACAATGTTGTACTAACACCAAGGATCATAAAAGTAAATCTCTAACACATCTAATAACACAAGAAAGATCAATCCAAGATGTTTTCAATAGAACTCTTCTAACTCACAAAAGAAACTACACAAAACCACACCAAATCCGATTATACAAGGCCCTAAGATGAAACCTTGGCTCTTGATACCAATTGTAGGATAATAATCAAGTCACAAACATGAAGTACTAGCGGTTGTGTTGGCGTATGGAATAAGGAGTAGAAGAGAAAGAAAGAAATATTGGAACCTTGAGAGAAAACTATGAATATTAGATTAAGTGAATGAAGGTCCAACCCTCTCCACATGTGGAGAGGGGTATTTATACTATGCTACAAAGAAACATAAAAACACCCACACCCGGGTTGTGGATCAGGCATACAGTGGGTAAAGACCCGTCCTTCTTCCACGATGTTACTTAGACTAAACTAATATCTAACCAACTAATAAACTAACTACGAGCTAACTTAAATGCTATTACATCAATTAGGTGACCGAGTCTTCTATACGAATCTTTGTATTCCTAACAAGGCTGCTAAAAATCGTCTAGGGTTTCTCCCTTAAAAGTTCCATACTAATGACTAAAAATTATGCGAATATATATAGAAAAACAGATCTGACGGTGTCACGTTATAGCCTTGACGTCGTCACCTCGCCGTGTTTAGGGTTTCTTGATAGCCTTCTTGACGCCGTCCCCCTTTAATCTCTAAAATTAAGTTCTGGCCCGTCAAGGCTTGACGCTGTCAAGGGTACTGTTCCAGCATATTTTGGCACTTTGTAGAATTCTTCACTTTTATGCTCCAAAAACGTCCAAAATGCTTCCTTTTCCAGAATTTCTCTCCAAAGTACCTAAAATGCCAAAAGGAACGATTTAGGGTGATATTTGATCAAATAAATACGATTTAGGGCTTAAATGACCCTCGAAAAGCGGTACACTTTTTGCCTTATCAAAAAGCTACTCTAATTAGGTCTAAGGGTTGAGGGATGATTCTTTTTGTATTTTTATATTTTATGAAAGCAAGTAAAAATCTCGGTTTTGGAAGGAGTGGGCGGAATTAGTTGCTATCCAACTAACCCAAATATCTACTTTTGCCAATAAAATTAAATAACAAGAAAATTAAATTGGTTGTGAAACTTATATATGAGAAATATGTGTTTACTTAGATTTCCTTACTCCTTAGCTATCTTTTGTATGTGTAGGATACACAAATTATAACATGTATCGTTTTATGGTTTTAATGGATCGAATAGTATAAAGAAGAGAAGAGAAGTTAGAGAGAGAAAGAAGTTGGGAACCTTGAGAGAAAAAGAAAGAAAGATAGAGATTAACTATGAGAAGGTCCAACCCTTCCTAATGGGTAAGGAAGGGTATTTATACTTACAATGGATGAATGTCTCTACTAGGCTGTGGAGCGGGCTGACAGAGGGTAAAAGACCCGACCCGACACCACGAATACTAACTAAAGCTAAGCTACATATTAACTACTATATTAAATACTACGAGCTACGAAATGCTTTAAAATACTTGGGGTGACCGAATCTTCTATAACAAAAAACGTATTCCTAACAATCTCCCCCTAAGGGAGGTCACCCCAGAAATTAAATCTTGAATTACAGCATTTAGATTTAGATCTTTGTAGATATCTTTGTAGCTCGCAGTTGTTGATTCTTCAGTGTAAAGATCTTTGTGCTTTCAGCAGCGGACTCGAGATGACTTGTTTGATGAGTAGGATGATCTTTGGCATTGCTTCGAGTTCATCATCCAAATGAGTAGAAGTGTCTCTATTGTGATGTTGCGACTATCTGTGTGTTGTCACGCTCACACTTTTCTGGATCATGATCTTCTGCATCAGAGTTGTGGAAGCATGGTTGAAGCCCATTCCAAGATCATGATTTCTTTGAATTTGATGTTGAAGTGTGAGCATGAGGTGATGAATCGGCATCTTTTCAGCATTTAGCAGCAACCGCCAACTTCTTTGTCTCTGGTGGGTGTACGCCTTTTCCACATGCTCATACATCTTTGTTGAGTGAATCTCCATGATTGAATCAGTCTGAATACTCCTTTTAGATGTCGGTATAAACATGTGGAACTAGAGTGATGATGGTGAAAATGATAAGTTTGGTATGTTGAGCTGCATAAAACTTGGTTAGTAATAAACATACCAGCACTTACAAGTTCGGACTTCGAGATCGTCAACAACATAGTGTGAAGACTTTCTCTAATCCTTACCAAGGCCGTTCCTAATCGGATGCCCCCGAAAGGGCTTTCACTGACATACCGAAGTACACCAACGATTAGGTGAGTCGCTGAAGATCACCCCACGACTGTAGACCATTTGAAACACCACCACGAACACTAAGCGTAATCCACGAGAGATTACCGAAGTGACCTGCTGTCAGGGCTGTTTGATGTTGACCCTGGCAGGAGTTTCCACTCAATCACTGGGAAATACATATGTATATTCCCTCATAAGTGTTCTTGGCAAATTGCTAAGATCTGCGTAGGACTCAAAATATTATAGCTGGTGTCCTTAATGTTGAACAACCATTGTAGAAGTATCAAGTGTTCCTATGAGATCTTTTGATGCATCTCGTGGCTCTAGACTCGATAAGTGCAATTTTGGTTATCCTATGCGGAGACTAGGGAGGGGTCTCCTGTTTCAATATCAACCATCTCTAAGAAATGAGTTGATAGATTACACCGGTTCCCCGTGAGAATGAAACAAGCTCTTTTAAGAGCACTTGAGTGGCTGGAAGGTTTAGTGCAGTGCGTCGCTGGGTCCATGCCGTCTTGTCTTCAATACCGATGTTACCTTAGTAACAATCAGTAGCATATGAGTTGAACCCGGTTTCTGCCCTAAGGTTGAATAATTGGAGGGCTATTTCTTTTCACTCTTTCTCATTTCATTTCTTTTTAATTCTTCGACCCCTTCCGTGCCTACTGAGACTTCATTACTAGAACCTTGTTGGGTTTGTTCCAGTCCTAGCTCAATCTCAGTCGGCACTCTTCCCTTTCTCACTTTTCTCCTTTTTTCAATCAATCCTAAGGACTTCTAATCTATCTATTGGATTGTCCCTGGGAAGATCCCTCTGGTTCTGGTGGATCATAGGAGCTTATACCTAACCTTACCATCCTTATAACTCCATGCATTAAATTAAAATGGTCGGTCTTTTGGTATCTTTCCACAATCGCCATTAAACCAAATCTTTGAAAATTTTCTCAAAGTGTTTATGATAAAGAAACGCATTTTGTTAACACTTTGAGATTTTTGTAACTTTTCAAATGCTCCCCCTTAACATGTACTCATAGATTTTTGATTGAAATTTGCACATGTCGGGGTGAGCTGCACTTTTGAATTGATCCACTCTTAATAGACATATACCCTAGGGACACGTTTACGTTGCTTAGTTAAAGGGATCCATTATCAGCTTTTAGGTGATAACTAGCCCTAATAACTAACTTGAAGTTGTTAACATTCCTTAAAAAGGAAGTTAGACCCGTCAAAGTATACATCTAAGAAGAGCTTCTCGAAACGGTACATTCTACTTGGATGGATCCTTTCGAATTTCAGACGTTTGTGTTTCGTCAATTCATGAGTCAAATCTGAGCCACGCTCAAACGAGATGCCAAAATTATTATTCATCACACAAATCATTTTGCTCCCCCTCAATATGAGCATTGGTTCAAGTTTAAAATTTAAAAACCTTAAAAATTTTAGCACATACGGGAGAGCGTACGTTATAGTCCAAAAACATCACATTTTAAATCAGATTTCATATTTAAATATTTAAATCACATTCTCTCCCCCGATCAAAAAATTTCAAATCATTTGAGATTTTGTGATCCCAATTGATTTAAATGAGTTTAGAAAAATGGGAGAAAATGTGGTAAAATTTTAGCATGTACTGATTTTTTGAGACACCTTTTTACTGTTGCTGGTGCACAAAGTTTTTAAAGGTGCAGAAATTTTGAGCAAATACGCTCCCCCTCAATTAATGACCCATTTTCTATTTAATGAGTTTGAGTCATTAAGTTGAGCGGTAGGGTATTTGTGAAAATTTAAGTCCAATAGCCACCTTGTAAACCATAAAAACTCTCTTGAAGAATCCTAAGAGAGAGATTTTGGGATGAAAGAAGACTTCTCTTCTTTTACTAGAAGTGATGCACTGAAACGTACATCATTTCGATGATGCATGGATGTTGCGTAATCCATGCCCGGGTGACGTTCACCCGTTGTTAGGAACAACCGTCTTTTTGGCGATGTGTTTTCCTCATTTTGAAAAGCGGGTTGCTATCTGAAGAAATAGCAAGCCATAATTTTACGAGCGGGTTACAGTCTGAAATAACTGCAAGCCATTTAGGCATGTTTTGAAAAACTTTTTGAACTTCTGTTCGAACTTCATTTAAAGACCCGTGTCATTATTGAATGAAATTTCTAGGACCGTAAATGTTATCGATGCCAGAAGACATGCCTTAAAAAACTATTTTTAGTGTTTTCTATTTTTCTGATTTTTATGGTTTTTGAAAATTTTATATTCTTCTATTTACAATTTTTGAAAAGAAAAATATGTACAGAATGGAGTGCACGCTTGGTTTTAAAGAATGGTTTAGCGATGCACTTTCCTGACATTGAATTCTAACGAGGACTGAAAACCGGTGTTTCATTTTGAAATAACACTCGTGGAACCCATGGAGATTTAAAACTCTTTTTCGTTGAAAAATTGATTGAGAAACCCGGTGTTTCTCTCGGAGTTTTAAAATCTGAAGAAGAAGATTTCCTTCTAAAGTTGAACCACATGGGTTCTTTTTGAAGATTTGTTTTTGTGATAAATGGAAATCTTCCGGCATTTGAGATTACGAAAGCAAAGTCATTCTTATAATACATAGAAAGCATTTCAGATTTTGAAAAATTTGACAGAATTTGAACGACTTTGCTTTGGTCTCCTTATTTGCTTTACCGGAGTAAAGCGAAAGTGCGAAGATTTTGAAAAGCTTGTTTCTCAACATTTGAAAATCCTGTTTCAAGTTTGGCCTTCTGACACATTTAGCCCCTTTGACCTCTCTCATCCTTCTCATGAAAATATTTACTTGATTTTACATATTACAAAACGCTCATGAGAGATTGGTGTATCGGAAATCAAACTAAAATGTGCAACTACATGAACAATATGTTTGAACATTTTTCTCCTCCTCAAAACATGTTTCATACTAAACATTTAGGCAATAGTTGAACTTTTGACGAAACATATCTTGACTACAAATATGATGACATGTACTTGCTCACAGAAAATGCATTAGGCATAAACAAACATACAGGAGAATCAAAAACTCATTCTAAATCTTCCTAAGTGCACAGAATTCTCAAATTAACACACAAGATCACAGATTAATCATTCTTTCACTCGAGATTTTCTGATTATTATCATGGTTTTGGGTCATGTATTGAGACTTTACATGCATGCTAGTATCATGATGCATGAATATTGTACAAGCAAACACCTAGTAGTAGCAGCAACGACATTGACATCTTAGACCCTAAGTCACTTGAATTCAAACCACTGTTGTTTCTAATCGTGCAAACACCCAATCAAGAATTTCTTTAGTGTTCTCTAAGGCTATATGAACTAACTAATTAGACTAAAACACATCAAAGGGAAATGCTTCAATCGATAGTTACATAAACCCTAGTATCTGATTATGGATTATGCCTTTTTGATTGGTGTTATCATTTGAAACATTTTATGGAATGATTAGTCAACAACCATGAAAACATTAGAATCTCACAATAATCGAGGATAAAAAGAAACTTGTTAGTCTGAATCGTTGAGGTTTTCAACTATGTGTGATACTTTTGAGAGCATTATTAATTCGAATGATGAAGAAACAATTTTTCTTGTAGAATTATGATAAGGTGTGCAAACTTCATGATGTTGTGAAAATTTTTTCCTCTTCAAAACATGTTCCATTTTGACGGTGCAGAGCAATATTTGTTTTAATGGAGGAACATAGTTTCTAAGATAAGAAGTTTGCACATGGAGAAAGAGGATTCTTTTTGTATTTTTGAAAAATTTGTTATATTTTTTCTTTATTTTCGTTTTGAAAAATATATATTTTAAAAAAAATAAAATAAAATAAAATTATTGTTTAAGATATGTGCAAGATATATTATTCAATTTAAGAAGATGATGACGTGAATACCAAAGTGAGAATATCGTTCAGCACGTTGTAGAAGTCTGTAGTCACCATCTCTTAAACTTTCACCACCAAAGCTTTCGAGGCTCACGAATAACCTTTTGAACTTGTGGTTGCCATGATGTGATCTTAAACGGGATTTTACAACTCTTGTGACTTAAACCGAGAGATCGATTCTCTCCCGGGATTTTACTAAAGTCAACAAAAGAAACCGAAAGATGTAGTATGCGAGTTAGACTTAGAGTGAGATCTTGGATAAGTCACAATTAGCACTAGGTATCAAGTCGCGACAAGTCAAGTTACAATAGGTCCGATCATAATAAGTCAAGTCGTAGAGATTAACTCACAACGTCAAATTACAATCAGACCAATCGAAACGACTTAAGTCACAACAATTCAACAAACACAAGTAGTTAACAAATCACTAGAATCTCACAACTATGTTAATCGCTAGACACCACCAAATCACTTAATTTTAGCCTCCTCATTGTGAAGCTTTGGTAGCTTCCCCCCAAACCGACAATCACCTACATGAGACCACTTCCCCCAAGTCATTGAAGTGATGCAAAAAGTCTCATTGTATGAAGCTCAGAAACCCGAAGAAAGCGATAACACCGAAGTAACAGGGTGAAACACGAATCATCTCTGCGGTTATCAATCCCGGAATATATGATTAAGCTCAATCACATGACCCTGTTGTGCGTCCTCGATGTGCACATTACTTTGCGGTTTTGAGCAGTCGTCTATTCAGTGGAACAAGATATCAACATCTTCATTTTACCAGACGCTTTCCAGTTATCTTACACATAAAAGCTCAATCCATATTGTACACATGTACCCAACACAAGAAGAAACGATGACACCAAAGTAATAGGCTGAAGCACTGATCATCTCTGCGGATATCAACTCTGGAATAAGTGTTTAAGACCGATCACGTGAACCTGTTGTGCGTCCCTGATGTACACATATCTCTCCCATGATGGTTGCGAACTCATCGGAGTCAGCATAACAATGTGTACATGAAGCATTAACCAGAAGCACTTTAACATAAATCATAACAGCTCGTATGAAGATGTCGATAAGCAATATCATCTCACACTCCAAATGTCCTTCTCATATTTCTTCCCGCTGAAAGCTGAAGAAATACATACCACAAGTTTTCAAGAGACCGCTTCCCTCACGTAGTTGGAATAATACACTAAACGCCATGAGTCAAGACACTGATTATCTCTGCGGTTGTGACATTTGTCTTCCTAGAATATCTTCAGTTAAGAAGTATAAAGCTCTTCACGTGTACTCGTTGAGCGTTCAGATGTACGTCTCCTTTCCCCTTGCTGGATTTGATATCTCAGAATCAGCATCACATTACACTTAAAATCATGAGAGAAGAACAATATTGGCTTGGAAGTATCCTGTGAGAATCAATTGTAGCAGAAACTCTCCATGAATATCTTAACCAACCCTTATGTAGGCTATATGAAGTGACCACTGGTGGAGCAATCCCGATATACCAAACTTGAAATTGAAGTAGAATTCCCCGTTCTTGTGACTTAAGCTTGCGCTAATGTTGGAAGAGCGATGTAGACAAGTTATGCTCCAAGCAAATCTCTAAGTACTTAATACTCAAACAAAGTATGAGACATTAACACCTCTTGTGATTATCCACAACGTCTTGCACGTGTGACACTGAGTACTACAACGGAACTCCTTAAAGTGATAGTTATCCAGGTCTTCAACCATCCACCTCGACTGCTGGTAACTAGATAAACCAAGTCTTCAACTTAAATCTTAATAACGAGAAAGTTATCATTGAAAGTCATGCATCCAACCAACCTCGACTTCAAGATAAAATAAAATCACGCCATTGTGAAAGTAAACTTCAATCTCAAATAAAGGATACCAAATAAACTCCAAGACCACTTGACATTCCGTTTCCAAATTCTTAGCCGACATTTTCCTTTATATTCTTGTGGTTGATTTACAGAGTGCACATTGGAAGGAACAACAATTAGTGAAGAGAGGGATTCTTCAGAATCTGGTTTTGGGAAAGGATTACCAGAAGACGGATCATTATTCATGTGCAGCTTCAATAACATGATAGTCATCATCAACACCTAGAGGAATAACTGTAGATTGGGTTTCGTGAGTAGTCTGAGAAATACTTTAAGATGGTCCATCTTGATCAACGGAGATTGACGAAGGTGAACCAATTGAGTCAACAGGAACCGAAACAAGAGCTTCAGGAACTAGATGATCAACATTCGTAGAGGCTTGGAAGTATTCATCAAACATAAATCCCAGTCATCCTTAAATAGAATATTAAGTGTTGGAGGAGAGTTGAATGACCATTCTTAAAACATTAATCATCACGCAGTATAATCACCATGTAGTATATTTGAGCAAAGATAAGTAGATCCACTTGATGATTGTACTAGCATGGAGAAAGAACGAACCATGTTGTTGACAATGGTCAAAAATAAGAAGATTTCTCTTCTTCCGAAGATAAGGCACAATGAATCATACACCCTTCTTTTCTTTGATGAACGGGGCCTGAAGTGTTGTCAGCAAACACCATAATGATGAAATTGAGAACCAAGGCTTGAACTGCGGTGTTCAAACGTCATAATGATGAAGATCGAGGCCTGAACTGAAGTGAGCAGACGTCATATAATGAAGAATGAGGCCTGATTGATGTGATCAAACGTCATAATGTTGAAGAGCGAGGCCTGAACTGATGTGAACAGACGTCATAATCGTTGAAGAGCGAGGCCTGGACTGATGTGAACAGGCGTCATTTTGCATGCATACATCAACATTGACTTTCCAGGCCTCCTGAAGCAGGAGATATGCTTGCTTTAGGCCTCCAAACTTTGAGTCTCCTCATGTTGTGAATGATTGATGTACCTGCAACTGAGTAAGGACTACCTGCACTAACATTACAAACTTGATTGCATATATATGGGTTAGTGACATCAGTATCTAAACCCTTAGGGGTTTCATGGTCAACCAAGGTTTTGCCATTGGTAAACACCTTTCCGGTAGGTATCCACTTAAGTCCAACGTACTTGAAAATTCTACCAGTTGGGATCCACTTATGGCAAGGTCTAGGATTACTAAGCTTCTTACGCATAGTGGAAGGCTTATCGATATACCTAGTCTCTAAAGATTTAGCAGTTTGTATCCACCTAGGAGAAGTTTTAGGTTTGTTTTGCTTCTTATGCATTCCGGATGACTTACTGTAAATCCCAGACTTAACAGGTTGAACCTTAGCACTATTCCTAAATAACCTAGGAGGGATCATAAGAGGCTGTGAACCTAAGATTCCATCCTTATGAAGTAGTGCCCTTTTCCTAGCCTTCTGTAGATCATAGTTCTTGTACAAGTCATTTATATCATAAGCGTTTTGAACCTTAATGCTAGGTTTTGACACTGTTTTCGAACTAATCCTAGAGGAGCTGGGTGTAGGAGTAACTACTTGTTGAGGCTTAACGGAACTAGAAGCAATTATACTAGGCCAATAATGTGGAGTGGCTGGTTTTGTCAAAACGTGTTCCGCATCAACTTGGGAGGCAAACCATGTTTTTGAAAGTTTTGATCGTTCAGATCTAAATATAGTCGGTTGTGTAACAACCGATTGGTTTCTATTTGATTGAAAAACTGGTTTCCCCAAGATTGATGGTTTTGCAAACTTAGTGTTCACACTATTCCCTGTTGCTTTTCTTAGCTCGCTTTTTAATGCTTGTATTGTGAAACCCTTGTTCAGAAGTTGAGCTTTGAATTCATCATTTTTGCCAATCAAAGAGGTTGTTTGCTCAATATTCTTAGTTTTCATTTCTTTGATTGAATCACTCAGCTCTTTGCAATGAATTTCAAAGACTCATTTTCATCAAGTAATTTAGCCACTTTTTGTTCCAATTCAATAGCATCATAGTCATTTTTAGCCTTAACTTCATTACACATTGCACATCCCAGTAATACGATTTTTTAGGTTGTTGATTGTCAAGTTTTTTTTTTCTAGCTGAGCTTTCAAATCATTAATCATAAAGAATCATGGAAATCAGGAAGTTGCAGATTTTTACATGGTTGGTTAGTTTGAAAACTTTCTTACTTTTGTTGCATTGCGATTTCAAGTGAAATACAATGTTTTTCAAGTTGAAAAAATCTATTTGAAAGTTCATTAAAAACCTTTTTATCAACCATATCATTTGATTTAAACACCTCAGCCGAAAACAACGAACTTGACACATCACCACGTTCAGCATCCTGATCACTTTCTCCCCCTTTATGACTCATATTTGTTGAATTAGAAATGGTATTGCTATCAGTCTTTTCCAACAAATTTGTGTCATAAGTGAGCTTAATTTGATCAGTATGCTGTCGTTCATTAGAAAGCACATTATGATGTTCAGTTAGGGGTACCTCAGTATATGACACTTGTTATTTTATCGGTCTGAAATTTGCATCCATGTCATGTGTAACAAGAGTCACTGAAGTGCTGGTAGTGTCAAGCTTATCAGTCTCTGATCCTTTGCATATCGTGACAACTGACCCAACATCCAATGCTTTACCCGAATCACCAATAACATCACATGATTGCACCCGACATGCCTTCACCTTGTCATCATACTCAAGTTGGTGTTGTGCTCTTTCCTCAATGAACCTCTTCACATTACCCATGAGTTGGATGAGTGTATCTCTGAACGTGTCAACCTCAATTTCCGTGTGATCAACAAAACACTTCAATGTCATCTGACTATCGTAGTCATAATCCATAGTGAATTTCGAATTGATGAACACTTGAAGTTGTTTGTTGAGTACATAAAGGGCACCCATGGATCCAATTTTGGAAGATTCCCTTTGATCAAGTTGTTGCTGTAATTGATCTAAGTTAAGAATCATCATGTCAGTGAAAGTCTGAACATCTTGACCAAAGAGTAATGCAAATGGACGTTCGAATCCCATTTTGAATCCAGTTCCCTATAAAAGTACCGAGAGGTGTGAATGAAGTTGTCGAAAACATTCTATGCAGCTTTCATTTGCATCATGAAGCACTTGTTGTGGCTGTTTTACTTCTCTCTCATGTGAATTAGAGCTCAAAGATTCCATGCTAGCAATGTCAGACTCAAGACCGTTAGTCAGTTGTACATTGTCGGAGATCTGATGGCCATCAAACATGTCATACAATTTGAGTATCTCTGAGATGACAGAATCTGAATTAGTAGACATGATTATGAACGTGCACGGGATTTTACAATTCTATGATTTAAACCGAGAAATAGATTCTTGCACGGGATTTTACAAAATCAAGAAAAAACTGTGAGACAATGATTAATAGAATGTGTTATGATGACTGTTGGATTGGTAAAGTAGACAAGTGACAGTGAATTCCAGACAACGTTGGTGTTTCGAAATCCGAATAAACTTTGTAGATATATCCAATCAACCCGAAAATATCACAACCCAAACTAATTCACAATCAGATTCTTGAAGCACAATCAAAACCGTGGTCTAACATTTATCTCAACAATTTAGCACCAAGAGTAATACTTAAACCCGAAAAATAGTGGTAAACAATATTTCGTATCTTGGTTCAAAAGAACAAAGAGAAATATGTTCAAAAGAAATCATCCTTTGTAGAACTAACCAACTCACGAGCCCACCAAAATTCTAGATTAAACCCACGTCCACTTTAAGTTAAAAAAAACTCAACAAAACTGATAATGTAGCCCAACGAATCACAGGGCCCAATTCCAATCCAATACCACTTACCCTAATTACGGGCTATATAAGACCACTTAATCACCACCACCCTAATTTTACTCACACTAATCCTAACCCTAATCCAAACTAACGCAGCCACAAAAAAAATCCGCCTCTCACCTAATAGATCCAAACATAAACCGTCTATGTGGTTCTCAATTCCATCCGAACATAAACATGTTAATTAAACCCAAGCAAGAACAACACGAGGTCTTTATCATCTTTGTTACTTGATAAATCCGAGCACCAAATCGAACGCGGTAGGTTTAAATTTTTCTTATTGTATTTGATTTTGTTCAAACCGAATGGAAGGATAACATAAACACGAATTGTTTTTGTTAGTCCTTTAATGTATTCGGATAAAAAATGAAGATTAACTTCGATAGGGATCAATGATGAGATGGTATTTCGTGTATTGAATGCCTTTAAGGTTCATAATAATCTCATAAGATATACGAAATAACTAAACTGAGATCTTAAGTTTGTTATTCCTTTTGTTGTTGACTGGCTGTTTGACCCGAAATGAAAGAAAGAATAAAACTGTTAATGTTATGTTCCTTTTCTTTTATTAATTTCGGAAATTAAAAGAAGTGTGAATTTCTTCAAAAATCTATGATGCTAGTCTCTTGTTGTTATGTCTTTGGACGAATCTTTGAAAGCAAACGAGGTAACTGAGATCTTGAGTCTTTTGATTATTTTATTGATCAAGTCGAAAGAAGGTTTTGACAAAAACACGAGTTGTTTTGGTTAAATCTTCAAACTCACTTCAACAAAACCAAATCAATTCTTCGGTAGGTCTTGATGTTTTCTTTTCGTTTCTGAGAACTAGATCTATGATGGGTTTTAAAAACATGTAAATCTTTTTAGATTTGAAAGAAAGTTTAACAACAACTGAGGTCGATTAACTTTCTTTATCTTTAATACTTTTCTGTGACCGAATGAAAAGGAAGATGAAGCAATCTTGCTTTGTACTTTGTTTAAGGTTCTGAAAGTTAAAGTGGCTTTGGTTACTTACTATCTTGTTGTAGTTTTCTTGTTAACCAATGAAATAGGGTATGAAAGTGGGTATGAAGCATAAGGGGCTTAGTTCCAATAGTCGCTACTTTGAAAGTATCAAAGGTAATCGCTACTCTGATTTAATCGCTAAGAACATTTAATCGCTAAAGACAATTAATTGCTAGAAAGAACTAATCTCTAAAAAGAGATGAGCTAATCGCTACTGAACATCCCAGGACTAATCGATGAACAAACCAGTCACACTCGTCCTTTTTGTCTTTATCCCCTTTTAGAGTAAAATTCCAAATTGCTGACCAAGAAGACCCAAACCAAACGCTAGGAAAAAAACTGCAATGTACTAATCGCTAGCAAGAACTACAAGGAAATCACTAACAAGAATGACCACAAAAAGACAGCCCACGAATTGTCCAAATACACCATCAGTCATGATATGGAATATATAACCAAAAACCAAGCCCAACTACAAATCATGAAAGTACTAATAAACACTTCTAAACCCCAAACAAGATCAAACTAGGGTGTATTCCTTAAATGCCATTCGAACCAAAATATAACACACAAACCAAGCTACAAATCCGAGAAGAACAAGTCCTAAGATGAAACCTTGGCTCTTGATACCAATTGTAGGATACACAAATTATAACATGTATGGTTTTATGGTTTTAATGGATCGAATAGTATAAAGAAGAGAAGAGAACTTAGAGAGAGAAAGAAGTTCGGGACCTTGAGAGAAAAAGAAAGAAAGATAGAGATTAACTATGAGAAGGTCCAACCCTTCCTCATGGGTGAGAAAGGGTATTTATACTTACAATGGATGAATGCCTCTACTAGGCTGTGAAGCAGGCTGACAGAGGGTAAAAGACCAGACCCGACACCACGAATACTAACTAAAGCTAAGCTACATATTAACTACTATATTAAATACTACGAGCTACACAATGCTTCAAAATACTTGGGGTGACCGAATCTTCTATAAGAAAAAACGTATTCCTAACAATATGTTAATTGGTTTGTTGTGATAATGTGGATGACGGGTTGTATTCCTTTAAACCATTCGTAGGGCCGTGTACAATCTTCCCTAACTCTATAAGCTCCTACTTCACTCCTATGTCGAGCCGATTTAAGCTCCTAACATGGGATCATTAGAATTCGCTCATGCATTAAATACAACCAAATAATCGTAGTACACATCCAATTCATGTTTCTTAAGACGTTCAAGCAAGTTACCGTATAGGAGGTTAGCCAGTTTTCTTAAGCCTAACATCAACTTCACCCAACCACAACAATCACAAGCAAACCAACAACATATAATCAATAGCTAGGTTTCATTAGATCTAAGCAAACACAATGAAAACCTAGCCTAGCATGTTAATTAAAAGACAAGCGTAAGATATAATCAAACAAACATAGACATATTGATTGATTTGAAAGAAGACTTATCTTTAATTGAGCATCCAGGTTTCAAGGGTGAAAACCCCTTGAAACTACTGTAGAATACGAGCTAGGGTTTTTCCCAAAAGTTGCACACTAATGAATGAAAATTAGAAAAGTATATATAGATTTTACAAGCTGACGGTGTCACGTTCTAGTGCGTGACGCCGTCACCTCGCCGCCAAACTTATATTCAGATTGCTCAGATCCACTTCTGACGCTGTCCCCCTTTGTGCTTCTCTGGGCCGTCTCCCTTTGTGCCAAAACGTGACGGCCTAGGTCCAATTGCACGTGACGCCGTCACCCTTTAAAACTTCAAATCTTTCTGGGGCGTCTGGTGTAAAAATCATCCTTCGTTTGTCAAAGCGTGACGCCGTCACACTCCAAAGCGTGATGCCGTCAGGTACTAATTCCAGCATATTTTGAGACTTTGTCGTTTTCTTCACTTTTATGCTCCAAAAACGTCCAAAGTACTTCATTTTCCAAAATTCCTCTTCAAAGTACCTAAAATGACAAAAGGAACGATTTAGGGCAATATTTGATCAAATAATTACGGATTAGGGCTTAAATGACCCCCTAAAAGCGGTACACTTTTCGCTTCATCAGTTATAAGTGTGATAAAAAAGCTGGAGCAGAAGTCTTGTGTGACCATTTGCATACCCATAGGAGAATGAATATACTCATTCGAGCAGCATTTTGCTACGCAAAATATCACTAAAATGCTCGATTTTGTTGTTGTGAAGGTGAAGGCAATTACGAGGAAGGTGTTCTTGGTGGGGAGTTAGTGAGGACAGGGTTCGAATATTATTATCCATTATTCGAGATTGGATTTTTATTATTAGTCGCCATTCAAGAACGGATCTAGATCATAAAAGTGATCCACCCACTAGGATACCACTTGTTGGTCCGATATATTTGTGTAAAACCATGCTGTATGAACAAGAGTTTGAGCAATGTAAATAACCGATGATCATTAGAAATAAGGGCATGTTTACACAATCTTGACCTGAGTAAAATAATAATACCCATTTGTACATTACGATTGCTTAGTCTCCCTTAGTTATTAAGGTGAAGGCTTTACGAGGGATAGTTGCGGAATACTATCCATGGTAATGACAAATGTTACTCTTCAAGTTATGAAGAGGAAGATCCTACTTAGAAGAAGAGGATGTTTCTAGAGGTGGAATCAATTGCCTATCACTACTACTAACCTCCCTTTATATACTAGGGATATATCTAAACTAGAAGCAAACTAGAAGTAAGGTACACGTACACGTGTGTGGCTAGGGTTACCTTACTGTGCTGACAACTTTTGTAGATGCAAGTTGCTTTCCCTGCTCTCGATGAGTCCTTATCTTCCCAAGGGTTTACCTGCTTTGCGTTATATCAAATTACTCACGCCTAAGCGCGTCTAAGAACTTTAGCCAGATCCTTTGATATACTTTAACAAGTATCTTGAAGTATACTCTAAGTGTATCTGATTAGTATGACTGGTTCTTCTGGTTGGCTTAAGATGATATGTCTTTTCAGAGCCATAGAGACATTTGTCAGTTCTCTAGGTCTCTGATTGTTTGTATCTTCTTGCACTTTGGTAGCAGACTCCGCATCAAGTTACAAAATATTCATTCAGTTTGCTCTGCAACTTTCACGAAGCTAGACTGTTTTCACCAAGAAGTATACAACATATCTGAGGTGTTATCCTCTAAAATGTAAACACTCAATGAGTCCCTTTGTCAGAACCGCTATTCTTTATATCAGTGGTTTAAATATATGTTAAGTGGTTTGACTTTGACTTCCCTAAGGTTGCTCATAAGGTGACACTAACAAAATAATGGCCCAGATGGATGCCATGACCATCAAAATGGATGCCCAGTATAAGTAAATGAAACAAAAATGTGAATCATGCAAAAATTATGGTGGAAATCATTCAACCGCAAATTGCAATGATGATGATACACCTATGTCTCGAGAAGAAGAAGCCAAATTCATGCAACCTGCTTACTTTGGTCTGGAACTTAGTTATTCATGCTCTTAGGACTTTGTCTAACTTATGTGTTCACAAAACTTTGGTCCAAATCAGTTTTTTTTTCAAGGGTAAATTCAAAACTGCCAAGTACAGGGTGTTTAGCACAAGGCCCTTTTTGGCTCAAAAATAGTTTTCACCTTTTCTCTTCACTTAAATCAGTTCTATTTAACAGTATTTAGTAGTTTTTAATTAAAAAATTTCCATTTTCAAAAAGTTTTAAGAAAGTTTAGCTTGCTTTGTAAAATACTTTTATGTTGATTGTTTTATTCTAGCTGCTAGGATAGGATCTTAGTTTTGGTTCCTTACTTGTTTAATTTGCTTTACTCTAGCTGCATTTAGGATAAACCAAGCGTGCACCACCTGGTCTTGACTTTTGTGGGTCAAAAATCACCAATTTGACCCATTATTACCCACTAATTTGCTGTCAAAAAACCACCACACAGCCTAGAAGTTTTTGATTTTTCATTTCTTTGTTATAAGTCCGTTTGCTCTAAAATTTGGTATACTACTTATCCAGTGGCTTGTTTAGTTACTGGTATTTCTAGTTTATTTTTAGTAATTTTTCTCAACCCTGTGCATCAGCCTAAAGTAGCTCCTCTAGTCATTTTTTTTACCCCCTTTTGGAGCCCCTAGTAGTATATTGCTTAATCATTTTTTTTTTAATCTTGTTAACTGCTTATTACATGTCCCTTAGTGCTTATTAGGACCCCCCCCCCTAGTTTCCCTTTTTCTTATTCCCCCTTAGGATAGCTTATATTAGCTTTTTAGTTTTTATTACTTATTTCTTTTTAAGCTTATATATAAACTGTTGAATTTTGTCCATTAAATCTCCTTATCTGTAGCTTTTCACACAGAGTTGTAGTTTTAAGAATTGTTTATTTTCATGTTGCTAATCTGTTTGTGCAAAAAAATTTGAGAAAAAAAATATATTTCCAAAAAGGGGTGCCAGGGGATTCGAACCCTGGTCACCAGCTTTCATATCAGACACAAACACACATCCCCATCCATCTTAGCTACTTGATTGTTTTTGTAAGGATTTGTTAGTGTTTTATTTATAAAGTAGTGTTAGTACATTTGCTAATTAACATTTCAGCTTATATATTGTGCTTGTTATCTGCTTATTTCGAATTGCTTTTAATCCCTTTTAATTTTTCACAGCTTATTATTAGTATATATCAGATTTTCCTAAAAATTTTCATAATTTTCCAAATTGTTTTACTATTTTTCTAGGATTTATTTTATTATTTTAGTTTTCAAATCATTGTAAAAAATTAAAAAGACCAAAAAAATTATTTCCTTTTTCTCAAAATTTTCTTTCATCTTTTAGAACATAGGAAGATCATTTTTACACCCATAGGATTAGTGTAGCTTTAAATTCACATTTTATTTTGCTGATGAGACGAAAAGTGTTACGCTTTTAGGGGGTCATTTAAGCCCTAATTCGTATAAATGTGATCAAATATTGCCCTAAATCGTTCCTTTTGTCATTTTAGGTACTTTTGAGAGGAATTCTGGAAAACATGCATATTCGGACGTTTTTGGAGCATAAAAGTGAAGAAAACGACAAAGTCTCAAAAGATGAAGATTCACAACCTGACGGCGTCAGAAGTCACAAGGTGACGCCGTCAGAAAGTCTTGACAAAAGAGTGGAATCCAATTATCAAATGACGGGCCAGAGAAAATCTGGGATTTAACACCTGACGCCGTCAGGTGTTAGGAAATATAGGCCATCAGGAGTTAAGTTAAAGAGTGACGGCCCAGAAGGTTTTATAAGGTGACGGCGTCAGAAGTAGATCTAGGCCATCCGAGAAACTTAATGGCGGCGAGCTGACGGCGTCAGCCCTTATAACCTGACGCCGTCAGAGTGTAAAATCTATATATAGTTTTCTAATTTTCATTCATTAGTGTGGAACTTTGTGGAGAACTTTTAGGGCAAACCCTAAAGACGAATTTTCTATACTTTTTAGGGTTTCCAACCCTTGGAACCCTCATGCTTAATTAAAGATAAGTCTTCACTTTAATTCAATCAATATGTCTATGTGTTGGTTGATTATCTCTTTTGCTTGTCTTTTAATTAACATGTGTAGCTAAATTCTTCTTGTGTTTGCTTAGATCTAATAAAACATAACTATTAATTATTGGTTAATTGGTGTGTGTTGTTGTTTGTTGGGATGATTGTTCCATCAATGTTAGGCTCAAGAAAACTGGCCAACCTCCTTTATGGTAACGTGCTTGAACGTCTTGGGAAACATGTAGCCAAGGCATACTAGGCTATTAAGGTAGTATTTAACGCATGAGCCACTGTTTACAACCCCTATGGTTGTGCCGTGCATGGCATAGGGCGAGATAAGAGCTCATAGAATTGGAGAGATATGTATGCCACTCCATGAGTTATTAGGAATACACCCTTCATCCATACAAGTAACATACATATCAATTGACCGATAAAAGATAGTTAGGGAGTAATGAAATCTAAGTAAACACAATTTTCTCCATATTGTTTTCACAACCACAATAGTTTAGATATTTATTTTATTTTAATTTGCATAAGTAGTAAACTTGGGTTAGTTGACTAGCAACTAATTCCGCCCTTCCTCTAAAAACCGAGATTTTAATTGCTTTCATAAAAATATAAAAATACAAAAAGAATCTTCCTTCCACCTTTAGACCTATTAGAGTAGTTTTTCTATCCTAACGAACACTATTCCCTGTGAGAGAACGATCAATCCCCCGTACTTACCACTATCCTATACTACATCGGTCAGGTACACTGCCTGGTGGGGTTGTAAGCCTCTTGAGATCCCTCGAGAGGTAAAACCTGTTGTAAGGTCACAAAACCACGCATCAAGTTTTTGGCGCCGCTGCCGGGGAATAGTTATTGTTTAGGTAGAATTTTTATTTCTTTAGATCTACTCACTAGATTCCTTTCTAGTTATATTTTTATTTTCTTTTTCTAGGATTTCTTTAGTCTATCCTTTTCTTTGTGCTTTTGTTCGTCATAACTTACCCATTAATTATTCCGTTGGCCATTATGGAGAACGCGAATCCACCCCTTACACCGGACGAAGTGGCTTGGTTACGTAGCCAAATCGAGGAAGAGGTAAGTGACCTTAGGGATCTCAATAGTATGATTGATATATAGCTTGACTATACCCTTAATGACTTAGCAACCGCCATGTACTCAGATAATTACTTAGAAGATAATAATCTTACGG
>LBNU01035726.1:2514-16194 GCA_014162995.1 Artemisia annua
ATGCATGAATCACACAAGTCGAAGTATTCCATTCATCCAGGTTCTGATAAGATGTATCAGGATCTCAAGAAACTTTATTGGTGGCCGGATATGAAAGCAGAAATAGCTAAGTATGTTGGCAAATGCCTTACTTGTGCTAAAGTGAAAGCCGAGTACCAGAAACCGTCAGGGTTACTTCAGCAACCGGAGATTCCACAATGGAAATGGGAACGTATTACAATGGACTTTGTCACTAAACTTCCCAAGACAACAGGTGGTTACGATGCTATTTAGGTGATAGTAGATCGTCTTACCAAATCAGCCCATTTCATACCAATTAAAGAGACTTATTCCATGGATCAGCTCGCTAGACTTTATGTCAAGGAAATAGTCTCTAGACACGGTGCACCAGTTTCCATCATTTCCGGCAGAGATAGTCGCTTCACATCAAACTTTTGGCAATCATTACAAGATTCTTTTGGATCCAAGTTAGACATGAGCACTTCCTACCATCCTCAGACTGATGGCCAGAGTGAGAGAACGATTCAGAAATTGGAGGACATGCTTAAGGCATGTGTGATTGACTTTGGAAATGGTTGGGCTAACCATTTGCCATTGATTGGGTTTTCTTACAACAACAGCTACCATTCTAGCATCAAAGCCGCTCCATTCGAGGCACTGTATGGTCGTAAGTGTCGTTCTCCAGTTTGTTGGGCCGAAGTTGGCGATGTACAATGTACTGGTCCAGAAATGGTACGAGAAACAACCGAGAAGATTGTTCAGATTCGAGAGAGGCTCGAAACAGCTAGAAGTCGACAGAAAAGCTATGCAGATGTTCGACGCAAACCATTGGAATTTCATGTTGGGGACAAAGTCATGTTGAAGGTCTCGCCTTGGAAAGGCGTGATACGATTCGGAAAACGCGGAAAGTTAAACCCGAGATACATTGGACCATTCAAGATTCTGGAAAGGATTGGTCCGGTAGCATATAGACTTGAACTTCCGCCAGAACTCAGCAATGTGCATAACACGTTTCATGTCTCAAACCTCAAGAAATGTCTTTCAGATGAGTCTTCAGTAATCCCACTAGAAGAGATTCAGCTCAATGACAAGCTTAACTTTGTGGAGGAACCCGCAGAGATCATGGACCGTGAGGTCAAACAATTGAAGCAGAGTCGAATTCCTATCGTGAAGGTTCGCTGGAATTCTCGAAGAGGTCCCGAGTTTACTTGGGAACGGGAGGACCAAATGCGACGCAAGTATCCGCATCTTTTCACCGAGTCTACTTCAGAGACCAACATCAGCTGAATTCGGGGACTGAATTCCTTTTTGGGTGGGCAACTGTCACAACCCGTAATTTCAGGTCATTTCCCAAACCTCGACATTTCACTATTCACCCGTTACTATTCATCATTTACTATTCATCGATCACTATTCATCGTTTTCGGAGTCAATTTGAGATTCCGAAAAGCGTTCAGAAAATTTACTATTCATATGACACTATTCATTCCCGGAAGGAAAGCACTATTCATGCACATCATTCATTTCATCGTAAACAGGGTTTACGAGTATTCATATTCGCGTAACCGGTTTGGGTTTAGCTGCGAATTCATGCATTATTAGTAGGGACACTTCATACGGACTAGGAATAGTCTAAATATCATCACGATAGCATTTGCATACTATTCCACTCGTAGGATATTCAAATTAACATTTTTTTCGTACATTTGACGTTTTACGTATGTTTATTTTTAAATAAACGTTAACACGCAATCTATAATGTGACTAACACGTCCGACGCTCCCGACTATGATCCTAACATATTTTCATACTCATTATAATGATATATAAATTATATTATTAATTTACCCGGTGTTTTCAAATCAACTGCTACATTTTCTGTTAGGAGCTTATAACTCCGTCGGTTTACGATATTTCAACCCGATAATTATTCTAACACTCAATTCTTGCAAGGAACATGATTTTACAATTTTTACAACTTCGTCATATTTTATTTCATCTAGTCACAATTTGTTTATAGTTAACTCGGTACCCGATAACACCCAATACACTACCTAAACTAACTAATACTTCACTTGGGAGACAAGGGCTTTAATTAGCCCCAACCCCTCCCTACCTTTCCCCTAAATCACGCCCAATGCCCCCCCCCCCAAGTACTAGTTTAGTTGATTTTCCTGGACCAAAAATTCTACATCAAGACTTACACTTTTATTTACTTCATTTCTTTTAGTAATATTTCAAACACATAGCAAAAAAAAATATATCTTCTCTCTTTCTCTTCTCCATAGAATCGGCCAAGGATCAAACAAGAAGAAAACATCATCAATTTTTCAAGAACATTATATAAACAAGCTCATCTAGTTTTCCTATGAGGGTTTTGAAATACAAACTCAAGGTTTACTTAAGCTTTCACCATCAAAAACTCACTAATCTTTTAAGTAAGTGTACAAAACTCATTTTCATAATTTTACCAAGTACTTACAATGTTCATATAATTTTTCATACAAGGATAACATGCATGTGTTAGCTTATACCACTCTTTTTATACAATTATAACTTTTGAGCCCTAGAAATGGATAATAGGTGAATCCTTGGTAGATTAACTTGGTGGATGATGTTTAGAAACCCATGACACCCTAAGAAGGTGTATGGTAGGTTATGGGATGATGGGTTGTGGTTTGAGTGGTTTTGGACAAGTTACTAACTAGGAAAACCCATTTTTAACAAGTATAAAAAGCTACTGTCCCTATTTTGAAAACGTGGTAAAATCAGTAGGTTGTGGAATATTTTGGACCAAATATTTAGAAAATACTTTCCGAGACGAAACTATGGCCGAAAACGGGGATAAAAACGAGTTTATAACGAAGGAGATATGACTTTTCCAAGTTTAACAACTAAAACTAATTTTCTGAAAACGTGCTTGCTGTTGGACGATTTTCGACAGACAAAACGAGGCGTTTGGCAAGACCTAGGTGAGCCGAGCTACTGAAAATGTAGTAGTACATGTCGATACGGAACCGTGGATGTAAAGAACGTAGAAAACGAGCCTATAACGACCGAGATATTCACGTTTAAAACCCGACAACTATATAATATTTTGACAGCTTTCTAATAGAGAAATATATTACGTACTAAACACTATATTTTCAAGTAACGACATTGAAGAGCCATACTTCTTACCCGTTGAAACACGTACGACCAAAGGGTTATTTACACGACTACTAAACGTCATTTCAAGGTTTCAAACGCCAAGTCTAAACACTAACATATTACGTACAATATTACTTGATTAGTTTTGCAAGTCTAGTATGGACATATTTTCCTAAGTTATGAAAACCTTATCTTTCAACGATAACTAGTATTTCTACACTACGAGTGGTATAGATAGCATGTGCATGTACATTCATTACATCACTTCACGTTCTAAAGTAGAATCATATTCATTCATAATAGGTTGCGGCTAATACTCGCGCCTTGTTGTCCCGATCATTTCATCATCATTGTACCATCACTTCAGGTGAGTTTTCATAGCCCCGTATACATTTTTATATTGTTTTCAAATCCCACGGGGGAGAATACATTGCACCATTTTCGTACGAGCCTAAGTATCAAATTCCTTGTACATAGCTTAAGTTACCGCATTGCCTTATTTAAGTCCCCATACAAGCATGGACCTTTAATTATGCTTAAGCGAGAGTGAGTGGATAGATCTATTGAGGGTGACGCCTCCATCCGTGTTGGTTATACCAACAGTCAAGCGGATGCATTTCATTTTACATATACATTAGAGTGCCTGGCAAAACACTCTGGAGGGGCATATATTTCATGCAGTCAAGCTTCGGGGTCATGAGCTTAATGCTATTGTACTATTTTTTCACGTGACTTTGTCATGCACATTATACTTGTGGTTATCGTACAACATTTCATCTTATAAACCTATGGAACTCACCAACATTATTGTTGACCGTTTTAGCAATGTATTTTCAGGTAATTAACTTGCTCTTGTTGACATGCATTGGACCTACTTGGAGTCGCGGGAGTCGACGCGTCTCACTTTTATTTCATGCACTTATGTAAACGTTTGATCTTGTTGGAACTTGCTTTGGTAAACTTGAAACATCATTTTGGGACCTATATTTTGTAAACTCTGAATGTTTTTAATGGTCAAATGTTGTATTTTCAAAACGACACTTTAGGTCGTTCAATATAACCTTGTATGAGATGCCATGAACGTTACACCCAAGTATTCAATTCCGCTGCCAATCAGGTAAATTCAGGGTGTGACAATTCCTAACAGCTTACTAAACTCCAACAATGTGACTGATCTCTCAACTCCTCCTAACCTAAACCTCATAAACTTATCTGTCAACACATCTTTATCAGCTGTCTCCTTCTTCACTGACAAGGAACTGAAAATTTTCAAGCACCACTCCATATAAATTGGTTCCCTAATCTCCAAAGCTCTTTTCCACATCTGAGAAGTTACAATCCTATGACCATACACAACTCTCATAAGGAGCATATCCTCCAAAAACTCATTGCATCCTAACTCTTTCATAATCATCCAACTTATTATTCTAGGTGCATCAATCTCCCTGAAATAGATCTTGTTAAGTTTTTCATTCAAACTTCTCTTTGTTGGTTTGCCTACTCCTCTCCATAAAAGGTTTGGGTGTTCTTCAGGTTGTCTTTTAGTTGTCTTAAGTGCTCCCCTGGTTCTTGAAGCAACATTTGAACTTCCTTCACCATCCATGTTCTACTCACACAATCACNAGGTGCATCAATCTCCCTGAAATAGATCTTGTTAAGTTTTTCATTCAAACTTCTCTTTGTTGGTTTGCCTACTCCTCTCCATAAAAGGTTTGGGTGTTCTTCAGGTTGTCTTTTAGTTGTCTTAAGTGCTCCCCTGGTTCTTGAAGCAACATTTGAACTTCCTTCACCATCCATGTTCTACTCACACAATCACAAACAAGCAACATTAGTTGTTAGAAAACATAGGCATCACAAATATAATCATTTAAGCAAGTTCCATGCATACTTTGACCAAATTTTTCTAGAAAAACGGCGGTTTTAGAAATAAAACCGGCGATTACATGACAAAATTTTCAAAATTATGAAAGTGTTCGGCGGTTTTTATAAAATATCCGCGGTCTTGGCCCTCAAGACCGGCGGTTTTTATGCTCTGCATACAAGTGCTCTGTTTCATATTCAAGAACCATTTTCACAATATCAAGTCATTAAAATTATATCCTTCTCATGCCTCTTAAATCTTATAAACATTCTCAAGTTTCTAAATAAGCATGTAATAACATCATATAGCAGTTTAAGCATCATAAACTTAGAATTTCATGCATTCTCAGTCAAAATCTTTTCAAATATTGATATAGCAACTTTTAAAACATGTATTCTCCCTTCTAAACTTATAAGTAAACCTTTCATCACTAACATTATTCCACTAACATAGGCAATTGTTCATATTAGGGCAAAGAAAAATCCTAAATCTTTAAGTGATCATAATTCTACAACTAATCAAGGGGCAAACTCAATTTTCATATAAGATAACACATAATCAAGCATAAAACACCCAAAATTCATAATATCATAGCAAACCCTAAGTTTTTGACCATCAAAACCCTAAGAAAATTTTCAAAAGATTAACACAAGTGTAAACTTACCCTCATTGTGTTGAAATTGTGGTTTTGATCTTCAAAAGTGTTGGAAATTATTTTAGATTGCTGGAAAAACCGTCGGTTTTTTGTGTGTGTGTCTTAGAGTGTGTTTTTATCTTAGCGCCTAATGTCAAAATGTTCAGTTTTTGAGTTATAAAGGCTTCCCTCGTTAAAAACTCAGTAATCTTCATAAAAAGAGCAGTGACTATTTCTGCATTTTTTCTTACAACATGCTATGATCTTCTAGAAATTGACAAATAGTAAACTAGCAATAAAAGCAATCATATAAACATTTAGAAATGTTGTTCATTCATCTCTTATCAGAGGCATACTCATCAAGCATAAGCTTGAGATACAACTTATTCAAAATTTTGTAAAATAACATAGAAATAAAAATTATGAAATGAGCATTGTTTCAAGTCCGTTTTTGGTGTTACTTTGATGTTCAAGCAGTGAAATGCTCTGGTGACATAATGTCACCCAGCTTGTAGGAACCAGATGGTTTCCTCTTGGTATCAAGAGTAGGTTCAGTTGTTTCAGAAATTTCTTTTCCTTTACCACTTTTCACCATTCCAATCTCTCCTTCCTCATCTACTTCTGCCCAAAGAGTAATTTCTCCATACTGATAGTTCACTATGCTTCTAGTATGTTTCATAAATGCCCTTCCTAATATCACATCAGGTTCCACATCATCCTCTTCAGGGTTAACATAGAATTCCAACTCATAGCTTCTGGTTTTTTCAATGGAATCATCCACAGTCTCTCCTACTAATTTCATGGCAAGTTTCTTATCAATTCTCTTATCCCCATTCTCTAAAACCTCATATTTCAAGTTAAGCTTGACCACATATTCTTGAGAAATTAAGTTTTTGTCAAGGTCAAAGTCCAAAAGACTATCAGAAGCAAACATCCCTTCAATATAACAAGGTGTTATATATTTTTCTCCAATTCCATCTCCATTTCCATTCCTATGAAGTAAGAATACTTTAGTTTTTTCATTCATCTCAGGGGCATAAGGATTCATTCTCCAAAAACTCTTTCCAATTCCTTCAGTGTTTGGATGGATAGTAAGCAAGCCTTTAGAAATGTCAATGACTCCTTTTGTTTGATCCAGAAATGGTCTCCCTAGGATCACACTATGCTCCCACTCATCATCACTAGGGTTAACATCAAATTCAACAAAGAAAATGTCCCTATTCATTTGCACTAGCAACCTCTTAGTGACCTCTTTCCTACCATCTTCCTTTTCCTCAATGCTTACTTTTAGTCTTTTCATCAACTCCTTTGAAAGTAAGTTCCTGTTGTAATCCAAATCAGCCACAGCATCATGAGCATAATTGTTCTCAACATAGCAGGGAGTAATGAACTTCAGGTAGCATCCTTCAGTTTCCATCCTATTAAAGATATGAACCCTTTGTTCATCTTTTCCTGTATCTTCTACAATTTCAAAAGTAATTGCTCCTTGCCAAGTTTCCTTGCTTTCCACTTTCTCATCACTCACTGGTCCTAAGTTTGATTTTTTTTCCATTTCTAAGGTATTACAGCACAACATCAAACAAAACATTAGTAGGTTAGTCAAATAAGTCATAAGCTCATAATCATATTCCAACAACTTCATATAAATAATATATGTCAAGATATGCATCTGTTTAATCATCATAAAAAAGAAACAAGCTTTCTGCAAAGATTTGTGCAGAAAAGTTCGGCGATTTTTCATAAAAGTACGGCGGTTACGTTATATTTTAGCTGTTTTATTTGAAATTTCCAGAAGTACGGCGGGTTTAGGTAAAACTCCGGCGTGTTTCTGGGTTTTAACAGTCTTTCATAAGAGATATAATCATTTATCAATTCAGATAGCAGTTGAAAACATATTGCAATTATCATCTCATTCATAATAGCAATCCAATATAGCACTTGCAAGCAAACAATTAAAAAGTAAAAGCAAAATATTTTTGTATTTTTTATTTTAATGTGCATTATATTCTCATGCCATAATTCAGATAGTAAAAATAAGAGAAACAAAAGTCCCATGCTCTCAAAATCTGAAAAAAGCATTATACAAGATTTTTTTTGGGGTTTTGTGAAATCAAATCCAACTATTCTTTTGCTGTGTAAAAAGTTCAGCGGTTTTTGTCTGTAAAACCGGCGCTCTTTTTATCTCAGAGACGAAAATTTCTAAAATTATAGTAAGAACTCTTGGTGTTTAAGTAAATTTTCTTTCGCAAAACTAACAATATGATTCAATCTAACCTCCCCGGCAGCGGCGCCAAAAACTTTGATGTGTTTCGAAAGCTTTAAATTTATTAGACTAGTTTCACCATTTCCTTAATACACAAAACACATGGGTAAAACTTTACCCCCGTTTATAGCAAAGGTTTGAGGTAAGACCAGGTCATCCCAAGAGAGGATGTTGTTTCTTATTGCTAGTTAAAGGTAACAAAATTAGATTCCAATTATTGTCACTTATCACTAAAACCGTCTTTGTTGGATTTAAGATTTTTGAAATGTTTTCCCAATTAATATTAAAAGTATGTTTATTCAAGGAAAAGTACATGAGAATTATAAGAAGTGGCATCACAGAAGTTACATGGACAAAGCATAAGAGTAGAGCATGATGGTTAATCACGTTAACTAATATATCTATCCTATGTAAAAGAATATCCTTTCGGCCTTTGATTCTAGATACACAGAATGCATAAAGTGTGGTCCAAGTATGAAGTATGAAACATGCATTTCCTCTAATCAAGCCGTTAGACATGAGACTAGCCATTAAACGTGTCATAGTCAAGGTTATCATTTGTTTTACTAAGCAATTCTCATAAGCATAGCAATGATTATTATAGACAGACAATTCATAATATAACCAACATGATTGAATCTTTCGACCTTTAAGCAATCATAATGATCAATCAAGACAAATGATAAGAGACTAAACAATGACATATCAAATGCAAATATCATAGATTCAATATTCATGATACAATTCTCATAACAATCATGGCAAAAGTGCCTCAAATAAACATAAGGTTACTACTCAACACTTAACCTAAAGTAAAACGTGTAAACAAACATTTCTAACATAATATTGAGTTTATACCGAAAGTATTCGTGCTCCAAAGTGTTTCTCCAAGTATGGTTCTGACTTCTTAGCTAGTGGTTTTGGTGCAAACCACTACTAAACTGCTTCTAATAATCAAAGTAGGATTTGTTGTTGTGGTGTCTCTAATACTCCGAATTAGGCTCCTATTTATAGTGTAAGTGCAACCCTAAATCGTCCCTATAAAGTTATGACAAGCAAATGATCGGTCTTGCCATTTAAGTTAGCTCATTAATGTAGAAAGCATAACTGCCATGTGAAGTACGCCGCGCATTTGGTGTAAAACCGGCGAGCTTTATTTCGCGTAACCGGCACTTATATAGTATATAACCGGCGCACTTCATGTTTGACTTGTAGATATATAGTTGACCAAAGATGCCCGTAAGCGGCGCTCTTCCTTCATATAAGCGGCGTGCTTTAGTCCAAACTATGTTTTTTTTCCTTTTATGTTCACAAAGTCATCCATCTCGTGTGTTTCTCGTTACTTTCACCAGACCTTTGTCCTGCAAATATATTCTTATATTAAGTATCAAAAGTCCTAATAATATGGTTATTTATCCTTTAATTCATATAATATCGGGGATATAAACATGTATAATACGAGACTCATCAATTACCAATAGCAGATATGTAACTTGTACTTAGACTTTGACTTCATAATAAAATAGCACCTTTTGCTCCTAAACCTCTGATGTTTTGATCTTGTTCTTTCTGGATCTTTGCACCTGTTCTCATTTGTGGTCTTTGGTCTTTTGCCCCATGATTATCCTTCCCTAATCCTAACACATAATATACAAATGGCAACATACTTGACCCCTCTAAGGTCCCCCTTAAATACCTTTCGCTATTTCAGTACTCTTTGCGCAAAGGTCTACACCAGACGTATTGCTAGACCATTAAGATAACAAAAGGTATTGGAGGGGAAGCTCAGGGCGCTATGCTGAACATATGTCAATATTAGCAAAAGAAGAATACAATAGACTTTAGTAATCAATAAAATAGATTTACAAAGTTAGAAGGTTTATAGCACAAGAGATAAAACGCTCTGACAAAGTATTATGTTTAAATTTTAGCATATATCAATTAATTGAGTAGAAAACATAGATTTGAAAAGCAAACATGCTTTCACGTCAGGGATCTCGTAAAGAAACCCCATATATTACATTATTATGAACTTGTTTAAATCAAATTCATTATTTAATAATATCTTTGTGTTACACACAACAACATTTCAACTTTTTAACATAACTAAATTCACATATGGACTATTGTCGGCTTGTAGTCAAGTATAATACTTGCATCTGTAAGTGTCATGGCATGGTTGACAAACTCGAGATGAGCTGGGTAAGCAGAATATGTTTCAACATCTTTCATGGTTTCAAAGATCGACTCAAACACATGAGTGAAGCCTTGGTGCATGTTTGCAGTACTCACGTCTCTCCCCTGTTGCAAATGCAAGACATTGTTAGGTTATTTTAATTTTAGTGAAATTTTATAATATTTCATCAAAAGCTACAAGATTATAAATTTATGATATGGATTTTTACTAACTGTTTACGCAATTTAATTAGTGGTTAACTTCAAATATTTCATACTCTTATTATGTTGTTGTTACATATGTAAATATATAATTCATTATTCATGCAAAAAACGTAGAAGGATAAACTACAAATTTTGTCCATGTGGTTGGTATTTTTGCACTCATCTCAACTCAAACTTTAATTCAAAGAATGCAATTGTTGTTCACGTTTTGTTACAAATAATGTCTTTTTTTTAGTGATGGTCAAAGGTACGTAAAATGACTAATATACCCTCGTCTTCTTCCCCACCTTGATTTCTTTTGAATTTGCAATTATTTTTATCTCGAAATGATGAACATTCAAAAAAAGCCCAGAACTCCAAAAAAACACAAATCTACCACCCTCCTAGTTGTTTAAGAAAATCATTTTTCCCTTTTGCTTTTATTTAAACACAAACTAGTCCAAACACATTCACACTCATTCAATTTTCATTACCCAAATTCGTTTTATCATTCTTTCTATTATAAAAACAAAATCAAATATATTTTGTCTTTCAATATTGTTCATAATGAACACAACCTCCATGTGTGTATCTTTCTTGACTTTATACCAAATCCAATCACAACCCAACTACCATAATCTTATCTATAAACCAATCCAACCTTATGCCTCCCCATTCTTCTCCCAAGAAACGGGTCTCGTGAAACTTTTGAGTTCTTGATTGAGGAAATCACTGGTAGGTGTTCATTTGTTCTTTGAGATCGATGATGGGTTTGTTAAGATCTTTCAAGATCTATAACAATTATGTGAAAAGCCTGAGATATAAAAGAACTTCATTTTGTACTTGATGACACATTGGGGAAAGGACCATAGAGGTTATATCAACAACTTGAACAAGCAAATCCATGGAACTGAACTTGATGAAATGTCACTAGAGTAACTGCAAACTTAAACGGACATATTGATGTGGTTGTGTTTTGTTATTGTCCACATTTTGATCTTGTTTTTTTTTGTGTATATTAGTTAAGCAATAACCAATTATAACCTCTATTATTATTGCTAAATGTTTATGGTGTTCTTCGCGTAACTAAAGATGTTTCTTATGTGATAAATTGGAATGATTTTGGATAAAGTTTGGGTTTGCTTTTGGTGTTCTTGATGATTGTTTATATATGAAGCAAACTGCTAGTCATGTGGGGTTCCTTATTTTGAGTTATCTCGTACCAATAAGGGGTCTGGTTTCAAAATTTTACAACCTTTATTTGTGAAATTCGATGTGTTATGTGGGTTAATTTACTAGAAAATTTGTGGCGAAACTTTTTCTATTATTATTACTTCAAGGCATATCACCACAATTGGCTTCTTATTTAAAATGAAATCTCTTTGTATTCGGTTTAGAAAATTATGTTTCAAAAAAGGAAATTTTGCATGAGTTTCCATGTGTCAACAGCACATCACCATTATAATAATGGTGTTAAAGGTAAAAACTTTTTGATTTGATACCCATGAAACGCTTTCTGATGGCACTAATAAACTTAATCCCAAGGCCTGCTGATGCATGTTAGTTGGATATCCCATGTTTAAAGAGGTCATAGTTTCTCAGTCCTTATACAACTTGTTCTTTATCAAGCCTTCCCAGATGCCTTCATTATGATCACAAGGAAAGTATATTTGAATGACACTTGCATAAGTGAAATTGCGCATATAAACAACAAGATTTGTGGAGGAAGAAGGACATATTAAGGAAAATAAAGTCTTTTAATTACAAATTACGCCTATAATGTTGGTTTGATCAACAAACTTAAAAGCCTTTTAATTACAATTTTTTGGAAAATTTGTGTTAAAGTTTAAAAAAAATATGGGCTTTACTTTTTGTTATTGATCTTGAGTGTACATTAAAAATAATTGGAAATTCAAAAGAAAATCAAAGTGGGGAAAAAGACGAGTGTATATTAGTCATTTCGCATACCTTTGACCATCACTAACAAAAAAAATAAAATTAATGAGTGTTAGTGAAAAGGGTCTTATTTGCGAAAAACGTGAACAATGATGAATTCTTTGAAATTATAGTTTGTAAGTAGCGGGAGTGCAAAAATAACCAACCATATGGACAAGATTTGTAATTTAACAAAGTAGAAAATCCACATAAATTATACATGAGTTGAGATCATTATAGACTCATACTCTCTATAAATCTAATGAATCAATCATTNAAAAAAAAAAAAAAAAGCGCATTTTTTACCTTTTATTTGTAAATAAGATATCTTGCAAACGGTAAATCGTCAAGCAACAAAAAATAGACCATCACGACGATATTTTTTTTATCTTTCAGTTGAGGGGCATTTCGATATACTTTCTACGAACTTTTTATTTTCAAGTTTTGTTTTATGTTAAAATTTGCGTCTTGAAAAACCACATGTAAATTGTATGTTACAAAACACATGTTATTTCATAAAATCACATATGATTTTTCTAGACGTAAATTTCAACACTCACAAAAAAAAAAGTTTTTCGAATGTATATACAAATGCCCCTCTAAAGAAAGATAATTAATTCTCGTCGTGATAGTATGATTCTTTGCGTAAAGATTAATGGTTTTTGAGATATTCAATTATTAAAAAAATTATAAAAGTGAATCTTTTTATTTTGATAAAATAAAATAAAATATTGTGATCGGTGGTCTAGAATGAATTTTGGGCCTATAAAGAATTTTTCTCAATCATACATTTTAGACTAGTTGTACTAATGAAAATTAAAATAATAATAATAATAATAATAATAATAATAATAATAATAATAATAATAATAATAATAATAATAATAATAATAATAATAAAATAAGACTATTTGTATTCGACGTTTCTGTCCATGTTTGTTCATTTAGTCTAATAATAACATAAATAGTTTATATGAAAGGTAACCAATCTTATAATTTGAGTAAACTCGAAGTTTATACCGATTCCTTTGATTGTTGACATTGATTTCGCGTATGTTGCAGAGATTACATAATCAAAAATAAGAAATTTTATATAACCATCGTCTTTTAATACAACATCCAAATTAATTAACTAAATCGGAAAAACAAAAAAGATAATCACCTAATAAGTACATAACAAACACCCTCACAAATTTAATTTGTAGTAAAACTTAAACTTGTTAAAGAGCTTATTAGAACGTACGTAAATGATGAGACGAAAAGTGTTACGCTTTTAGGGGGTCATTTAAGCCCTAATTCGTATAAATGTGATCAAATATTGCGCTAAATCGTTCCTTTTGTCATTTTAGGTACTTTTGAGAGGAATTCTGGAAAACATGCACATTTGGACGTTTTTTGAGCATAAAAGTGAAGAAAACGACAAAGTCTTAAAGAAGCAGGATTTTACAACCTGACGGC
>LBNU01035726.1:16718-37158 GCA_014162995.1 Artemisia annua
TTTCTCCATATTGTCTTCATAACCACAATAGTTTAGATATTTATTTATTTTAATTTGCATAAGTAGTAAACTTGGGTTAGTTGATTAACAACTAATTCCGCCCTTCTTCTAAAAACCGAGATTTTAATTGCTTTCATAAAAATATAAAAATACAAAAAGAATCTTCCTTCCACCTTTAGACCTATTAGAGTAGCTTTTCTATCCTAACGAACACTATCCCCTGTGAGAGAACGATCAATCCCCCGTACTTACCACTATCCTATACTACATCGGTCAGGTACACTGCCTGGTGGGGTTGTAAGCCTCTTGAGATCCCTCGAGAGGTAAAACCTGTTGTAAGGTCACAAAACCACGCATCAAGTTTTTGGCGCCGCTGCCGGGGAATAGTTATTGTTTAGGTAGAATTTTTATTTCTTTAGGTCTACTCGCTATAATCCTTTCTAGTGAGATTTTTATTTTCTTTTTCTAGAATTTCTTTAGTCTATCTTTTTCGTCGTGTTTTTGTTCGTAATCTTTACCATCCGCCATCATGGAAGGTGGTAACATCCTTGATCCCAACAACCCAATTCAACCGAACCACCCACCACAACCGAACCAACCTCCTAGACCCCGCACCTTAGGAGAGTATTCCCGACCTAGCCACCTTGGCTATCGAAACACCATTGAGCTCACTCAAGGAGCCAATGTCACTCTCTTGCGATCGGACACCATCCGGTTGGTGCAAAGCGGATGCGCATTCCATGGACTTCGTTCCGAAGACCCAAACCAACATCTCAAGGATTTCCTCAAAATCGTAGATTCCATAGACCTTGATGTTGCAACTCGAGAGATGACCCAATTGCGTCTCTTCCAATTCTCTCTACGGGACCAAGCTAGTCAATGGCTTGAGCGACTTCCCGCAGGATCCATCACCTCTTGGGACGATCTCACAACTCGTTTCCTTGCTCAATTTTTCCCACCGGGGAGAACTACCAAGCTAAGGAATGATATCTTGGCGTTCCAACAATGCCAAGGCGAAACCCTCTACGAGGCATGGACTCGATTCAAGGACTTACTCCAAAAAGTCCCTCATCATGGCATAGACCTTTGGCTCCAAGTCCAAATCTTCTATGACCACATCAATCTCCACACGAGGCAAACCATTGACCAAGCGGCCGGTCGCAAGCTACGTGATCTAAGTGCGGAACAATCATGGGATCTCCTAGAAGACCTTGCTCTATATGACAACGAAAGTTGGAATGATCCCCGTGATTTGAATAAAACGGTCAAGGCAATATCTTTGCCTTCAAATAATTCAAGCACTTCCGACCGTAGGATCATAGAACTTGAAGACCAAGTCAAGTTTCTTATAAAATCCTACGAAGCTCCTAAACCTTCAGGCCAAGTGAACAAAATCACCTCTTCGTGTGAATTATGTAGTGGTCCCCACGACACTCATAACTGCATGGAGCTTCCCAAAGAAGCCTTCAAAGAATTCGCCTCCTCCCGCATCAACAAGACGAGGGAGAAGTGGCCCATTGCCAACCAGGAACCTAAGAATCCGAACGGGTATTATGAGGCATGGAAAGATAAACCGAATTTCAGTTGGGGACAAACTCGCAGCGTGTCGTTCAATGACTCCCCTCCGCTCACGTGGACTGAACACCATCCCCCTATAAGTGCACCCGAGCAGGAACCTGAGGAGATCCTATGGAAATTTATCCTATCACAAGAGATGAGACTCATGAGACTCGAAACTCAATTCAGACAACAGCATGACGACACGAATAACAAGGTTGGTAACCTGGTTGACATGATAAAAGGTCGCCTTGTTGAAATAACACGAGTCGAGGGAGTCAAGTCTGCCACCATCCTCAGCCCACCGACTTCACCAGTGAAAATTAAGAGCCCCAGCAAGCTCTTCAAGCACATCTCACCGGATAAGAAAGAAATTACGAAACCCTCCCCCTCAGTCACACCAACCCACTTCATAAACACCATCACCAAAATGCATTCACACAAACCCGATGAAGACCAAAAATCAATCAGGAATGTGGAAGGTAGGATCGAGAAACCCGACAACCCTTCAGAACCACTAGAGAACCCCACCCCCAGAGGGACGAGCGATGAGGAGGATTCGAAAAAGGAATCTAAGGAGTCCCGAGAGTCTTCTGAATCGTGCAATAACCACCTTTTAGAGGAACTAGATAGGAGCACAACAGAATTACACAGCGGACGAAAATCAGGGAGTGGTTCCAATATCTTCAAGATATCTTGCACCGCTAGGGGAAAGCTAATAAAGGACACCTACATAAACCCCAATTCCCCAGCCAATGCTATATCTCTTTCCCTATACAACGAAATATCCAACGGACGAGTCGCTTGCGAAGGGTCTACTGTTGTTGGGACAGTTAGAAAAGTGCCGCTGGTAATTGGAAAGTTCCCTTTCAGCACCAACCTAACCGTGTTCAACGACAAAAGCACAATAACCAACCCACCCCTAGCTAACCTCATTCTAGGAAAACCATTCATCGAGACAACCGAGGTGAAACTTGATGAAAAGGATAGTACTGCATTGTTTACAGATGGTGTTAGGACGGTAATCTTTCGTGACGGTAATGAGGAGGTGTATGAATATCAACCGTTGGAAAACTGCAACACATGGGGGTTGCAAGGCAGAAGGCCTGGTAGGATAAAAAGAGGCGATTCCACTAACCTCAAGATACCTTGTATGATCGGCCGCAAACACTTTCATAATGTTTACATTAACACACGTTTACACAAAAATGTGATGTCTCTGTTCCATTATAACTGTATTTTTAAAAGAGGAATGATCTACAAGGGGAAGGAGGTTGTAGGTATCGACGAAGGTGTACAGGTGTTTGTCGGAAACATGACATTCACTATGAGCTTCACAATAGTCGATAATATAGAAGAATACATCGACCCCAGGTTGTCGCAAATTGTTTTTGGGATACCCTTCTGCGAAGTCACAAATTTGGTGGTAGACGAGCCTAATGGAATCATGACCTTCACTGACGGGGTTAGAATAATCTCATACCAAACTCCATATAAGATGAAAGACTTTAAGGAAATTGATCCTGGGGGACTCGATAATGTGGACTCACAAGTCGTGCTATGTGATGAAGATGTAAGGAGAGGGTGTAGTAGCATTTCTGACTTATCATGCGGATTCTTTAAGGATGTTAGTAGGCTGAGTTTTAGATACCAAGAATACCCTTTCGATTTCGAAGACCCAAAGTACCTCCACTACAATAGCGATTCTGATAGGGATTCAAAGGATGACTTAGGAACCGAGACCAACGACGAAGTCACGTAACGTACGGTGACTTTGAGTCTAGCTACAAGACTCGTTAATAAAGAAAAGCGCTTCTTGGGAGGCAACCCATGTTTTGTGTGTTTTTGTGTGTTTATTTGATTTTATTTGTTTCCGTATGTAAGTTATATTTCTTGTTATTGATTCATGCTTCAAACTAAATTGTGAAAATGCTTTATTTTGTTTTTAACTTCGTCTTAACTACATATAAAGGTATTTTGCAAAAGCTAAGTGTAAGGGAAATCTAAATCGGTTTATAAAGAACGAATGAACATGAATCATAACAATGAAATTAACATACATATTAGTATTTGTTTGAGTCAAATGCTTGTATCGAGTCATAATGAATTTTTGCAGGAATTCCAGGAAGTAAGATCTAGTTTTTCCAGAATTTTTCCCGGAAACTTAACATGAGAATTCTGTCAGAACTTTCTGACGGCGTCAGGGTTAACACCTGACGGCGTCAGGTTATAATTTTCTGCAATTTTTGAAAGTTTTGTATTTTTCCGGAAACCTAAAAAGTTTTGTCAATTCTTTAACTTATAATCTCCAGGAATTCTGCAAAATATTCATTCCACAAGCATTATATCTTATTATGTAGATTTTACCGCCGATTTTACGCGAGGTTGGCCTTTATCTTTTTCAGGTTAACAGGTTATTTTGGACAAGAAGACGTTTATTATTTTGGAAGGGAAGCTTTGAACGTTCGTCTATCTTGGAAGAAGATCTAACCATGTTACATCATTATCCACAACAAACGATTCAGGGGAGTATTTGATTTCATTCTTTCATCTTATTTACTTTTACGTCTTTTATTTGAACATTGGGGACAATGTATGGTTTAAGTGTAAGGGGGGTAAATGAAAGCACCGTTGAGAATATACTTATGCTTGATGTTTTGCTTTGTTTGATAGTAAATTTGTAATAAAACCAAGAGAAATGTTTGTTAGGGCAATTTTAGCGCCAATTTAAAATTTTTTACAACATTTAGAAATGAAACCTTGATCTTAATGAGCGTCTCATGGATAGGAAATTATATGACTAGCACAAAACCGTACCACTAAAAAATTTTTCCACCCCAAATATGTGAGGTTCGCCCCTAGAATTGGTAGGAAAAGCATCCATCTTTGGTGCTATGATGTGAGTACCGGTAGCATTTAGATTCTAGAACTTGCGTTAGGACCATCTCAAATTCACAAGTGAGACTACATTCGTGTAGTTAAGATTTACTACATGATAAGAGGCATTAGGATTAACCCATTGTTTTACACCCGTATATTTGTTATAATTATATTGACTTCATTGGTCAGGTAATTTTCCCACACCCTTTGCGTTGTATCCACTTTTGGTACACGATACCCCTAGTACACCCCTCCGAGCCTATCTTTTCGTTTCGACCTTTGAGCATCTTACTCAAAGTGAGAATTTGTTTACACCCCACTTAAATGTACACCCAAATCGCCTTAGCCTACCTTGTATGCACCCACCTTTGGTGCATTATTGTGAAAACATTGGTTAAACCCTTAGTTAATTATCCGGTCAATTACATGGTTGCTAAGTTAAGTCATATCCTTGTACATATTGTTTTGGGACGATTGGGACTCATGGGTAAAGTACTAGCGTGATAAAGTAATGGGGAAGAGCAACATTATTACCCCCATATGTGCTAAACATTTTAAAAGTACTCCAAGTTTTTCGATTATCTTAATTCGAGTCATTAGAATAGTGATTGTAAAGTTATGTAAAGATTCAAGTGTAAGGGGAATGCAAATCCCCTATGATGTATTATTTTGGATGGTAGGGCAAGAGTGTATGAAAAAAAAATCGAAAAATCAAGAAAAATACAAAAAAATATGAAAAAGAAAGAAGAAAAACATACGGACTACCATCCCGTTTCCTTTTATGTTCCTTTTTAGTTTTTGTTATTTCATTTTTAGACTAAGATTGAGTCGAGTCTTGACTTAAGCAACGATGTAGAGTGCATGTATTTGATCATGATAATTAACTCGCCACCACTAAAATACCCTTTATTCCAACCAAACCGTGTTATCATATCCCTACACCTTACGTTACAACCCTTTATAAAGCCCTCTTTGATAGTTTATCTTAGGTGCTTACGCCTAGTGGAGGAGTAATTGATCCTTTCCCAAGCCTATGGTAATCTATTTGCTATGACAGGTAGTGAGTGTTATTTTCCGTTTCCATTTATGAGATATAAACTTTATGACATTTGAGAGATGTGAGAATCCAAACACTATTTGTGAGGTGCTAGTGTATGATTTCCGTGCTTGTTATGATTAGGGTCTAATAACTATTTGTTGTAATTACTTTTATATTCGTGTTAAATGACCCCTAACTCATATTTTGATTGGAATAAAAGCTCATTTGCTTGAGGACAAGCAAATCTCAAGTGTAAGGGTATTTGATGAGACGAAAAGTGTTACGCTTTTAGGGGGTCATTTAAGCCCTAATTCGTATAAATGTGATCAAATATTGCCCTAAATCGTTCCTTTTGTCATTTTAGGTACTTTTGAGAGGAATTCTGGAAAACATGCATATTCGGACGTTTTTGGAGCATAAAAGTGAAGAAAACGACAAAGTCTCAAAAGATGAAGATTTACAACCTGACGGCGTCAGAAGTCACAAGGTGACGCCGTCAGAAAGCCTTGACAAAAGAGTGGAAACCAATTATCAAATGACGGGCCAGAGGAAATTTTGGATTTAACACCTGACGCCGTCAGGTGTTAGGAAAAGTAGGCCGTCAGGAGTAAAGTTAAAGAGTGACGGCCCAGAAGGATTTATAAGGTGACGGCGTCAGAAGTGGATCTAGGCCATCCGAGAAACCTAATGGCGGCGAGCTGACGGCGTCAGCCCTTATAACCTGACGCCGTCAGAGTGTAAAATCTATATATAGTTTTCTAATTTTCATTCATTAGTGTGGAACTTTGTGGAGAACTTTTAGGGCAAACCCTAAAGACGAATTTTCTGTACTTTTTAGGGTTTCCAACCCTTGGAACCCTCATGCTTAATTAAAGATAAGTCTTCACTTTAATTCAATCAATATGTCTATGTGTTGGTTGATTATCTCTTTTGCTTGTCTTTTAATTAACATGTGTAGCTAAATTCTCTAGTGTTTGCTTAGATCTAATGAAACCTAACTATTAATTATTGGTTGATTGGTGTGTGTTGTTGTTTGTTGGGATGATTGTTCCATCAATGTTAGGCTCAAGAAAACTGGCCAACCTCCTTTATGGTAACGTGCTTGAACGTCTTGGGAAACATGTAGTCGAGGCATACTAGGCTATTAAGGTAGTATTTAACGCATGAGCCACTGTTTACAACCCCTATGGTTGTGCCGTGCATGGCATAGGGCGAGATAAGAGCTCATAGAATTGGAGAGATATGTATGCCACTCCATGAGTTATTAGGAATACACCCTTCATCCACACAAGTAACACACATATCAATAAACCGGTAAAAGATAGTTATGGAGTAATGAAATCTAAGTAAACACAATTTTCTCCATATTGTTTTCATAACCACAATAGTTTAGATATTTATTTATTTTAATTTGCATAAGTAGTAAACTTGGGTTAGTTGATTAACAACTAATTCTGCCCTTCTTCTAAAAACCGAGATTTTAATTGCTTTCATAAAAATATAAAAATACAAAAAGAATTTTCCTTCCACCTTTAGACCTATTAGAGTAGCTTTTCTATCCTAACGAACACTATTCCCTGTGAGAGAACGATCAATCCCCCGTACTTACCACTATCCTATACTACATCGGTCAGGTACACTGCCTGGTGGGGTTGTAAGCCTCTTGAGATCCCTCGAGAGGTAAAACCTGTTGTAAGGTCACAAAACCACGCATCAGTAAACATACAATTTACTAAGAAATATGAAAGAGGGAAGGGTGGATGATTACCATCGTAACGACTTCATGGGTTCGATGACATTGGCAAGATTAGCAAAACCTTTGACCATATCATCCATTTGTGATTGCGAGGTTCCTTCTTTGAACTTCACTAAAACAATGTGTTTTATTTCACCCATTGCTCTTCCTATATCTCTATATCCCTTCTATTCTTTATGTATATACAGTACTAACTTCAAGACCCGCCCGATGGGCGGGCTAGCTTTATAAAATCATTTTAATTAACACTATAAGAGTATTTACAAAGTTGATTATCTCATGACAAAAAAAATGTAGTGAGTGAAACGAATATATAAAAAGAAAAATTGTGTTAAGGAAATATGTCGTTGCAAAGACCCGCCTTTGGTCTATCTTTCATGAACACAGGATAAGTACACCTACCTTCAATGCAGATGTCGCATACAAATATTGTCTAGAAAGTAGGAAAACTTCATAGTTTATTTACTACTGCTTTAAGAATTGTTGAAAATATAAAACAAACAAACAAAAAACAACAACAACAATGTCTAATGAGCAAATAAGATATGTTGTGGAACAAAGTCACAACACCAGGATCTCATAACAGTGACACTCTGCAAATATGGAATTTTAGCAGATCATTTTCTAACCAAAACCATAATCACCATAATGTGAAACACAGAAATTTATCTAACAAAATCACAAATTTTGATTTTGGAAGTAACGGTTTGAGTATAAGTCTAAAAATACAAAAAAGGTAGGTAATAATACATCTTACGTTGCAGTTTCTTTAGGCTTCTCGTAAGCCACAACTTTTGCCGTCCGACATTTCTTGACATTGCATCTTTTAGCGAGTCGGCCGCGTCTTTTGCTTCTTTTTTTTGGCATTCTCTTGCACAACCGCATCTTTTAGTTGATCGTTTTTCTTGTTGATTTAAGCTGTTAGTGTCTTTAACTCTAAATGATCTGCGACATGTATTGCCCATAAACAATAGCAAAACTCCTCCAAAAGATATAAACAAAAAGCCTTTTCCTCATGTATTAAACTTATCAGTAAGCATATGTCATTTCCAACAAATCGGCCCCCTGAAATCTACCTATCATAATATCAACTGTCAGAAAATCAATACATTTTACACTAAATGTATTAATTATTTGTATTGAAAAAAATATTAAAGCATCAAATTAGATGTTGCCCGGACTATTTCAAAGTACAAAAGGAAGGCGAGCAGAATAAAAATAATCAGTGAAGGGTTGTTTGCACACATTTACTCTAAGGGGCTATTTAGACAGATTTAGTATATAGGGTTGTTTGGACATATTCGGTCTAAGAGGCTTTTTGGACCCCCGTAAATTAATTTGGAGGTAGATGAACTCATAACTTTAATAATATGTACATGTTTCATTTGTACCTTTTGTATGCTATTGTGAGCCTGACGTGATAGACAACACTCCTTTAGGTCAAATTACATAATCTGTCACTATACTCTGAAGTTAGACTTGCCCTATAGAAATTTCATCACCGCAAAACTTGCCAGAAATGGAGAAAACATAGATACACTCATTATAGTCAAACCCAAAAAAGCCTACTGCATGTTAAAATTCATAAAATACCTTCATGGTGGACCTGGGAATCTAGCTTCTTTAAAGCATGAATGTTCATCCGTAGACCGCCTCTTTGGTTTGTCATCATAACCTGCACATTAAAACATAAATTAAAAAGGTGCTTGGATGTGAGTTTTAATAGGTTTCAACAATGTACAATACTTCTTATCATGTCATTAACAATATGTCAATTTTACATCTTGAATGCTAATGTGAACCATGTACATAATCCAATTACAAACTATAATTTATACCCAAAAATAATTTCAATAATATAATTTGTTTTTAATATTTTAAGCTTTGTGAATATATAGTAAAGTAGCTGAGATGTTCCAGTTGAGATGCTAAACTTAGTTGTTAGATATTAAACTTTTACCTCGTCAAAAGCCTCAAAAATGTCATTGCTCGGCCCGTAAATGGTACAAACAATTGGTTGCCTTGTCTTAGCAAAATTCTTCACATACCAACTATGTTGCCAAAGGAATTACTGTAAATGAACTTACGAAAAAGTATGGCACACTTAAACAGCTCAAAGAGATTTATCATAAATTATTCGTTGTATAAATTGATCTTCATTTTTAATTACAGCCAACTCAACTTTATGACATCCAATACACTTATTCAACTTACAATTAAACAAAGTTTGAATAATGCAATAAGTTTTTTATTTTTTTAATGAGTAGTCAGTAAGTATGACAAACACATTGGTTTTGATATGAGATTTTTTAGTGATGGATTTTTTGTTTTGCGTTTTTTTTTTCAAAAAGGAGAACCTTTTCATCTCTCCAATTATCGTCCTATTAAAATTCTTATTGTTAAACCATTCTACAGCGTCTTGTATTTCTAACAACATTATAAACACATAATTCCGTCAATTGCCTAAAGCTTAAGTACCTGTCATGAAAACATATGCCCATAGATGGTTCTGTGACCCATTTCAGCCCCAAACTCACCCACTTCAGCCGTCATTTCATCACACAAACGCACCCATTTCAGCCCCACTTCAGCACCCAAACGCACCCATTTCAGCCTCCACTTCAACCCTAAATCCCACACCCTTTTCAGCCCTAAAAATGACCTATTTCAGCCCCCAAAGGAAACCATTTCAGCACCCAAAGCCAACAATTTCAAGTTTGCATCGGCCTCACAATAACTTGTGTTTCCTGTTACATCAAACATGTAAATACAATATGTGTGTCATATTCTATAAATAGTTATTAACTAATTGCAAAGAAGAACCTGTAGTTTGCGTAAAATTCTACTTGATACAATAAAAAAACAGAGGCTATGTATTTGAAAAATCAAAGATCCTTACCTTGTGTTACGCAACATAGGGAAGGCAATACGGATACATAATTGTTTCAAAGTTTTGCCTCCACCATACAGTCACAGACTCACGAAACTGCAGAAAAGCAAAATGCATCAATAATCATAAACATGATTGACTTATACTTGATGACAAAAAAATGTGGTTTATTAGCCAAAAAATGATGATAATGACGAGTAACTGACCTTACCTGCTTCAATATCTGGAAAAGCGACTCATCTGTATCAATTCTGGAGGATTGCACTGTTCATTTTAAACTTCCTGCCTTGGAGATTCTGGAACAGGTTCCGTATGCGCTTGATGCTGGTTTGAAAGCCTGTGCCCATGGAAGATTGTCACCGCCTGATTTCAAAACAGGTTAGCCATCCAAATCGAGTCAAAATGGTTATGGTTTAAAACTAAAACAAAAAATTGATACACCTAAATCAAAATAGAAAATACAATCAAAATAGAAAATACTCTTTACTACTAAAATTGATAACTTTATGTATAAACGTAAAACAATAGTGTTTAGATTATCAGAATAACGCAATAATAGTACAGATACCTTATTGAGTTATTATCATGACCTGGTAGAGGAAAACCCATTTACTAATAGAGACAACAATTGGAAAAGAAGATAAGACGTCAATATTGTTAGTAACCATTGTCCCCCAAATCATCCAACGCTTATTTTCAACCATCCTTTTCAACCAATCAAAGATTTACCTGCAATCCCGCCAGAAACTTGTTTTAGACTATATAAATAGTACGTTAAGTTGTTACACACCTTCCACTTATGAGACAATGGTTATGCACCTCTTCTGCTGGACGTCCAAAACTATAGATTTCGTCCTAGGATTGCTTCCAAAAGCAGAGCTCCAAAAATATAAACATCACTCTTGGTTCACCACTTTTGGTTGTGATATGACTCTTCCCAGCACCTAATAACTAAGCCATTCCAAAATAAGACAGTTTAGCATTGAATTCGGCATCTATTAGTATATTATTGGATTTAGTATCTCGGTGCACCACTTTTAATTCAACAGCTTCGTGTAAATATGCAAGCCTGCAAATTGCAAACAATTCTTTTCATGAGATTATTGATGAAAAATCCACATAAGAACAAATGAATAGCACCCAAAGAATATAGACTACTTACGCTTTAACTGTACCTACTATAACTTTCATTCGAGCTTCCCATTTGAAATATCCATGCTCATGCATTGCTCCATGCAACCATTGTTCTAAATTACCATTGTTCACATACTCGTAAACCAACAATCATTCTAATAAGAACAAAACTTCCTGCGAATTCTAAAGTCTTAAGGTATGGAACACAATGAAATAATGATACGAACCACATAGATGTATGTACTTCAAATGAATTACAAAGCAAACAAACGATAGTAATTATAAGTACTTACTTCCAAAACCAATGGGAATTATAAGTGCAGTACATATAGGTGATCTTGCGGAAAATAAAGGTTCCGTTCTACCTATTTCCATCTTGAACCAATTAAGCCGATACCTTTAGATGATTTAACCTGCATAAGTTATTAATGATAGTTACATCTCGTTATCATAGTTACGAAGTTCTGTCAAAAAGACGTACTCTACTATCATTTATCTTAATAATTCCTAAATGATCATTTATAAGCAACCTCGATCAGCCGTTCATTAAATAGTTAAAAGGAGTTGTTTGAAATTGCTTATAAAAACACCTTGTAATATTAAATGCTTTTGATTTCGCATTAAACAACCATTTATATTCATTTCTGATTAGCAAATCCAGACCCCTTTATAAGCCAGTTACTATATGCAATCCCAAACAACATCTTTATCATCAACAAAAACCAAAAAAACATGAACATCATCATCATCCAGATCAATATAAAGCATGTAACTGAGACAAAAAAACTTAACAAAATAAAGTTAATAACCTGACATTGATAGTACCATGAAAAGAACATCAAAAATTAAAATCATGATTTCACTTCACACAATAGATTACAATTTTAGCAATTAGGGTTTTCTTATGCTTTTTAAAAAATTAAATTATTGTGAATATCAAGAATGAATTATGTATAAAAAAAACAAAAAATATACCTTGGATTGATTACTGGTGATGAAACACTTTGTTGATTCATGAAAAAAAATTGTGTGGCGTGTTTTTGTTTCTCCAAGATCCGGTATTCTCTAAGATCGATTAAGATGGTTACACATCTTATTGTGCTTCATTTTAATTCACATATCCTGTGAAAAGATTTTCTTTGGTAGGTTCATAAAATTAAAAACTAAATATATATGTCTCCTTAATTTATCTCCCTATTTTTTCTCCCGAATTTGATTTTAGAAAATTTCAAAAACTTGCTATTAGTAGTGATGTTTCCACGTGTCATTTTTTCAAAGTTTTGGGAATTTTTTGCCTCTAAAAATAGCAATCACACTTATGTTTTATATAGGTTGGGATTTATTATCATGATTCATGCATGTCATAATTAATGTAACCTTCAACACCTTATAATACTATGATATCTTTCTCATATGGAGGCTTAAAGGTTCAAACTATAACTTCTTTATTTTCCATATAGTTAGGCCATTTAAGTTTAGCTTTAATTAGGCCTCCAAAAATCCTAAATCTACCCTGGTGGTGAATCTAATCTCTAACATGAGACTCTTAAAATATCAACTTGAAACTTCAAAACAATGTATGTCTTCAATCACAAAAAGAAAAGAACTTGAAATTTATGAGGAGCTTGAATTATTTTCAACCATTTCTATATTCATATCAACAAACCAACCGTTGAAATACATGTTAGATATTAAACACAATTGAACTGTTTATTGTTTTTCAAAACCTGCATAAAAGATTTAGGGTGCGTTAGGTGTGAGTGAGTAGGGGCAAGATTTGGGGGTGATGCAAAAAATTGTTGTTTAGTATGTTTGCATGGGTCTCATAATTAGGGATGAATACAAAATTTCTGCCATGTGTTAACCACATCAATCTTGCTAACTTTTTGTTATATTTTCATTTTAAGTGAGAACATTTTTTACGTCGACCACCCATATTTTACTATAGGTTCATTTTTAAATTTTTAAATTATATTTATTTATAAAATATACAATATATTATTTTTTTTATATTTTTTTCTCTACTTGTTTAGTTTAAACCTATACTAGATACAAATTCAAATATAAATTATATTCCTAAACTCATTTACAAACTAAACGAGCTCTTAATTTCAAATGTTTGAGTGGAATTGCACTTATAACTCACTCACATTCTTGTAACTAAGAAATGTAGCAAAAACAAATTTGTTTATAACAATCAAAAGTCCCAACACCAGCCGCAAATATATTATTTGAATGCAAGTGTATATATTTTTGTAGTTCATGTAAATAACAAAAAAAGTATGTAACAAAAAAAATAAAGGGATAATGTATTCCAAAAGCCGCCCAAATATTGGTTTTTACATATAGGCCGCCTGTTTATTAAAACGAACCTATAGGCCGTAAAATTATGTGTTTGTTTTCATTTATACTAAGCCATATTTATGCCTGAAAATTGCAATACATAATTAAGAAACTAACCTATAACTTATAAAAGCAATACAAATGACGATTTTTGTGTGAAATGCCAATTATACCTTTTTTTTTTTTTTTTTTTTTTTTTTTTTTTTTTTTTTTTTTTTTTTTTTTTTTTTTTTTTTTTTTTTTTAACGGCGACATATTATTAAAAGAAACTAGCAAGGAGCTGGCGTTTTCAGCCAATCAGTCCAACTAATACATGTATTGCCTCTAAACTTTAACCAAGAAAAGGAAAAAAGACGGATATTGTTAAAAATGTCATTTTTCCTCATAACTTGAGAATTAAACGTAACGTTATTCCTAAAACGCCAAAGCATCCAACAAGTAGCTGCAAAAATGACATAGGCATGGTCTTTCGAATCCTTAGAAGCTGGCCACGACAAAAACCATGAATCCCAATCCTCACGACAGCTCAAAATCGGGAACCTTAACTTGCTCCAAGCTTAAACAAGCCTCTAAACATTAGATGCTATATCACATGAAAAGAAGACATGTGCATTCGTTTCACTTGATCATTACATTACAGACACATAATCGATTCAATATCCAAACCCAGTTATGACTATTAGAGGATAATCGGCCTAAGCTCAGACCGGGCTTGGGCCGATTATCCTCTAATAATGACAAGTTAAAGCGGTGAGGAAATCTATCCAGAAAGAAACGCCACATAAAAATATTAACTTTCTTAGGAGTAACCTTACACCGTCTTGTGTCTGGGAGCGAACTAGGGAGCATACAATCATCAATATGCTTCCTAATGTCAGTGACCAAAAATTACAATCATTAGAGAAAGGCCATATACAAGAATCGCCATCAACATTGATGACCAGATAACTGATTTCGACCAATAAATTGTTAAGATCTGCATAAGTTCTCCCAACATTCACCGGCCTACGCCAATCCAACGACCAAGAGCCATTAACTATACGGTCTCTCATTAAGCAGTTATGATCCTTCTCCAAGTGAAACAACCGATTATAACGAGTAGAAAGGGGCGTTTCTCCTAACCAAGTGTCTTTCCAAAAACGAATCAAAGAGCCGACTCCAACCTTAAAACGAAAGGAATTCAAAGAGAGAATACCACTTGAATGGAGATGATACATTGTACCAACTATACGAGCCCATAACCCGCTAGTTTGGCAACCCTTTAATCTAATGCATTCATATATTTTTACAAAAATTGTTTTATATTTTAATTGTAAACATTATTAATCTAATACATTCATATATTTTTACAAAAAACAAACACCGTTATATAAGAGAAATTTAAAGTTTCAAAGCCTTATTTTATATTAAGTTAAAATCAGATTCAGATTTTTTAACTAAATATTCAAATTTAGATGAGTAAATCAGATTTTGACTTAAAGCCTCTGAACAAACAAACGACATCTTAACGACAAGTTCACACGAGTTTTTCATAGCAAATAAGACCTCTTTAAAAAATAGATGGCAAATTTGCTCTCCTTCCATTTTAACTAAATAAACATCTTGTTTGATGTACAAAGTAATTCAGGTTATTATTACAAGGAGAAAGTTAGAAACAATGATACTCAAGGGACCACATTTAATACTCAAACACCTTTTCATTTTCATAAAAAACAAAATCCATTTGTTTATCATCAACAAGTACAGAAACACAACACAACTAGTTCAACTCAAAAACCTTAAAAAAAATGGAGACATTGGGGTTTTATAAAACCCTAAACACTATGACGACGCCGTTTTACTCTCGGTGCTCAGCTCCATTTCGTCTTCGACAATCTTTGATGCCCCTTTAACTTGATCGTAAATACTTAAAACATACTTTGACCCAACGTTTGACCACCAAGGTATTACAACTACCTTGACATACAATTTAGCACTTTTTTACGCTTACAAAACCATTACGACCAACGAGGGTACCACATTGTCATGAGCTTGGTATCTATACTAAGCTCTACATCTTACCAAATCCTTCTACAACACGCATATCCAATCTTAACCCTTGTCCAAGCCATCACATACGGTCCTACAAAACATTGAACATTAACCGGTAAGCTTTCGCTTAGTAAGTAAAACGATTATAACATAATATCATAACTCATTCACACATTAAGCATCATAAATCATTAAACCTTAATAACATTAACATTAACACATACCTTAACCCACTAAAAGCATCATCATTCCTTATCCTAACCCACCTTTCCTTAACATTTCCGTACTAGCTACCGAGCTAGTATTACACCATAACACATAAAGGCACACATCTAAAACCTTCATTAATCTTAGCTTAACTAAATACATAACACATAACACATAATGTATAGAAATCATTATAACATCATATCATAACCGGTTTACTTACCTTGAATCCAAGCTAAGCTAACAATCATCATCTCACCATCATCATCCTCCATTATCACTATTCATCATCATCATCATCATCATCTTCGTCCTATAAAGGATAACGTTATAATACCCACGTGTCAAAGGTCCTATTAAATTGTGCTATAATAAAACTTTTTGTGAATAAGCGTTTTAAAAACTGACTCAAAACTAATATTATAAAGGTAATTTATTAGGATCCATATTTTAAGTGTCATATTAAGTTATATAATAATAGGACCCCAAATCATCGACCATCCTATTATATACCTTTTTAGGACATCGCCTAAGTAGCAAATATTTAAAAAGGACCCTAAACGCTCATATGTCTTATTAAACAGTTTTTTAGGACACCATTATCATAGCGTCCCACACAAAGGGTCCTAAAAAGCCACTTTTGTTGTAGTGTGTGCTTGTAATAAGTAGTGTAGAGAAGTAGTTGTGTTGTGAAGAAGAAGAAGTTGTGTTGTGAAGAAGAAGAAGTAGAGTTGTGTTGTGAAGAAGCAGAAGTTGTGTTGTGTTGTGAAGAAGAAGAGAAGTCGTGTTGTGTTGTGAGATTGGTTCTAGCTACCATTAGGACCCGAAATTTAGCTTTGTGTCGTTAAGCCGGTGTAAGCGACGTTGTGTAAGGTTTTCTCCGCCATAAGGGAGTTTGTTGACATAGTGAAGAAAACTCTCGAGTAGGTGACTCGGGGAGTGGAGTAGGAACAAGGAAGGTGTCCTTGTAGCCGAACCACTATAAATCCTTGTGTTGTGGTTTGATCTTTCTAACTCTTCTCATTCATTACTTATTTACTTACATTATATTAGTTTAGTTAGTTAGCAATATATATAGTTGTTCATATAGTGCAAGTCTTGAATTCACATAAACTAGAATCGAAGTTTTTAAAACAAACTTGTTTTCATAAATTTTAAAACGGACGTAAAACTATTCAACCCCCCCCCCCTTCTAGTTTTCCACAAACACGCATATCCAATCTTAACCCTTGTCCAAGCCATCACATACGGTCCTACAAAACATTGAACATTAACCGGTAAGCTTTCGCTTAGTAAGTAAAACGATTATAACATAATATCATAACTCATTCACACATTAAGCATCATAAATCATTAAACCTTAATAACATTAACATTAACACATACCTTAACCCACTAAAAGCATCATCATTCCTTATCCTAACCCACCTTTCCTTAACATTTCCTTACTAGCTACCGAGCTAGTATTACACCATAACACATAAAGGCAGACATCTAAAACCTTCATTAATCTTAGCTTAACTAAATACATAACACATAACACATAATGTATAGAAATCATTATAACATCATATCATAACCGGTTTACTTACCTTGAATCCAAGCTAAGCTAACAATCATCATCTCACCATCATCATCCTCCATTATCACTATTCATCATCATCATCATCATCATCATCATCCTTCATTAATTACCAAACCTAGTAACATAACAATCAAATACATAAACAAGGGTTATAATAACCCACCATAACTTAACCAATCATCCTTCTATATCATCATATGATCATACTTTGATCATATGATGAAAACCCACTTAACCTATTAATCTAAACCACTTAATTATCAAGATAAAGAATACTTACATGTAGGGAGGATCATGGCTAGGTACATATCACTAGTGTTGGAGCTTCAATCCTTCACCAACTTACCTCCAAGATCATCCTACTCTTTCCCTCTCTTTTTCTCTTGCCGACACCACAAACACACATACTTCTTATCCAAAATGAACCTTATAGAAGTACAGAGAATTCTCTAGACATTAGATAGTTGGAAGTTTGCCTAAATGGCAAATTTAGTCCCTTTGGTCCTATAACAATTCAATCTTCGTACTAGAACAAGTTGGTTCTAGTGGTAGTTTGAGGAATTGGCAAGATTAGTCCCTGCAGGCTAGAACAAGGTGGTTCTAGTACTAGAACAAGTTGTTTCTAGTGCCAGTTTGGGATTCTGTCAACTTAGGTCCCTCAAGTTCTTATCCCTCTTAAGTTCTTATCCCTCTTACTTATGACACATAATACTTCTAAAACCACATTACGAAATACTATGACTAACCAACTACGTAAGGCTCTTAGTCCAATACATCTAGGGTGGGGTCCAAGTACCCGGGAAACGGGTCTAACAATTCTATCCCCCTTATTTAGATTTCGTCCCCGAAATCTCTCGTCTATTGCTATCCAAAATTGAATCACAACTTATACATGTCTCATACTTTCAAAAATCCTTAGTCATTATATTGCAACGATCTAAGTGATCTTGCAATTCTAAGCTTCTATATCACAATCATAACTCATAATAGACTATAAGAAATACTACTCATCACAAGCTTATCTAAAATTTCCAACAATGACGATTTATCATCCGGAAACATCTACTATTTGACTTTCCATAAGTCAAACTTCAACACTATTCCACGTCATAAGCCCATGCACTAACACGACATATAGTCATACACCGGCCAATTTCACACTTTACGTAATACCAACACGTATCTACTTCCAAAATCCGGTAACTTATCTCACAATATATACATGGTACCATATAAACGGCACTTCCAAAAACCAACTCTACGCATTACTAAAGCAATCTTCTCGTTAGATCGAGGGAATTCCACCCATCATCTGATCAACTAAAACAAAAACTCATTCTAGGCGTCTATCTTAGGGTTCATACATGACCTTAATGCCGCTATAAACTTTTATTCATGGTTATCTCTTCTTATGACGTCTAACTTGTTTTAGTTTTCACTTGCTCGTCTCTCTACCCGTATTCATGTCATATCGGCTACACATAAGCCCACTTATTTATAACTCTTTACCTACATAAAAAGGCGTCCTAATCTATGTAAGTAAGGAATTATAAACTTATGGTTCGGCGATTTACAATTTCTTTATTTAAATGAAGAGGCGTCCCAAACCATTTAAATAAGGAGATTATAAATCATCCTACTCACGTACTTCCGACACAACAATGATACTTAATTTACTTTCCATCTTTTCTAGCCTTGGATCCAATCTATAACTTTTCATCCATGCCATGAAGGCAAGCTAAACAACATGCCGTAAAGGCAAGCTATCATCCTTGCCGTATAGGCAAGCTAAACATCCATGCCATAAAGGCAAGCTAACAACCATGCCAAGGAAGGCAAGCTAAAAAACCATGCCATGAAGGCAAGCTAAACATCCATGCCATGAAGGCAAGCTAAACATCCATGCCATAAAGGCAAGCTAACAACCATGCCAATGAAGGCAAGCTAAACAACCATGCCAAGGAAGGCAAGCTAAACAACCATGCCAAGGAAGGCAAGCTAGGCATCCATGCCATAAAGGCAAGCTAACAACCATGCCAATGAAGGCAAGCTAAACAACCATGCCAAGGAAGGAAAGCTAGGCCATCCCGAAGGATGCCAAAACTAGAGCATTGGATCCAAGCTATATCTACCTTATCATCTTTACTCATTTTATCTTCATGTACTTTTATCTTTAAGTACACACTATCATTTCAACACTTCTCATTTTAATTAAGCGTGTAAAATCATGCTTTACTAATCATTTCTTACTTCATCTCAAGCTTTCTATACATTTATTTTTTCATCAAACACTTTACATACTTATCTTATCTCACATATCAATGTGTTCTTTTTAACTTTTCCGACCACGACTAGGTCATCACAAGCATATGGCAATTCTAAGTTAAGTTAGACTTAATCCGTGCTTCAAGAAACTTCTACCATCAATCATATTCGCTCAATAAGCATTACTCGCACATATTGATTAAGTCTTACATAATATGCATCCCCATTGCATCTATCTTATCTCCCACACTTCTATGCTATCAAGCTATCAGGCACAATCTCATTCTACTTAGACATATAACCAACTACGATAGACTTAACATCACATAAACAATAACACTTAAAATTTATCCAACAAGTGTTAAAACGTTTATAATCATAATCAAATCATATAGTCTATGGCTCATACATCACATAGCACAATCAATCTATGTCTAAGCATCAACATTCTCATTAACCGCAAGCACTAGTCTACTTTATAACTAAGGCATCATACAACTTTCAACATACTTACTAGCCCATCTCTAATACCACTTAGCATTCTTATTCGCATTCCATCACTATAACTCTATCACTTGAGTTGGCTAACTAGGCAACCACCTATCAAGGCCACACTCACTAATTCCAAGCTATCAATCAAAAATCCATACTCACATTCACATAATATGCAAATAACTATATCAAACACATATCAATCAAGTTACTTACCTTAGCTTCCAAAGCTAAGTTACAAATCAATACGTTAATCCACAT
>LBNU01035726.1:37429-55865 GCA_014162995.1 Artemisia annua
ATCATCATCATCATCATCATCCTTCATTAATTACCAAACCTAGTAACATAACAATCAAATACATAAACAAGGGTTATAATAACCCACCATAACTTAACCAATCATCCTTCTATATCATCATATGATCATACTTTGATCATATGATGAAAACTCACTTAACCTATTAATCTAAACCACTTAATTATCAAGATAAAGAATACTTACATGTAGGGAGGATCATGGCTAGGTACATATCACTAGTGTTGGAGCTTCAATCCTTCACCAACTTACCTCTAAGATCATCCTACTCTTTCCCTCTCTTTTTCTCTTGCCGACACCACAAACACACATACTTCTTATCCAAAATGAACCTTATAGAAGTACAAAGAATTCTCTAGACATTAGATAGTTGGAAGTTTGCCTAAATGGCAACTTTAGTCCCTTTGGTCCTATAACAATTCAATCTTGGTACTAGAACAAGTTGGTTCTAGTGGTAGTTTGAGGAATTGGCAAGATTAGTCCCTGCAGGCTAGAACAAGGTGGTTCTAGTACTAGAACAAGTTGTTTCTAGTGCCAGTTTGGGATTCTGTCAACTTAGGTCCCTCAAGTTCTTATCCCTCTTACTTATGACACATAATACTTCTAAAACCACATTACGAAATACTATGACTAACCAACCACGTAAGGCTCTTAGTCCATTACATCTAGGGTGGGGTCCAAGTACCCGGGAAACGGGTCTAACATATAGGAAGTGTTTGTGGTCCTTGGTTCTTGTTCTAGCTTGGATTGCACATTGTAAAATCATTTTTCATTTTTGGTACTTTACTGTATTAGTACTTACTAGTTTGATCTCTGTGTTTTTAGGTTTGTTCTGAGTTTCTAAGTGATAAAACTGTTAAATTTGTATGCTTGTTTGCTAGAATCCATAGTTGCTTAATATTTCATTTCACTGCCAAATTATTAGAAATGGAGTTATGAGTATTGCTTGTTAGTGTGTATGTTTCTGTGCTTAATCTGTTTCATCTCATCATATTGTAGCTTTGTGAATCAGTGTTAAGGTTTAATCTACTCATTTACTTTACTCAAAAACAATTAAAGTTAGGAGTGTTTGGTTCAAGGTATTCAACTGTGTTCAGGACTGAGTTTGTTGTTGTTGAGTGTTCAATCATGTCAATATAGGTCCTAATAGTTCATTTCTAACATAAAAACCAGGTCTTCTTTGGAAAAAAGTCAAAATCATTTTTAATCTCATCATACAAGATCACTGTTAGGATTTAGCCCCTCAAATCATTCCATTAGTGTAATAGTTGTTAATATAGCTTATGCTAGTGTCCTTATAACTTAATATAACCAAATCAGTCAATAGGATCAAATCAAAATCCAATTTTAGTCAACCTTGTGCATTTTTCTCAAAAAGTCAGAGTCCAAACTGTCAAAATGGACAAATTTTCTTTGTGATCCATAGGGTTCAATACAGATTGGAAATCCAAACCAATTGTTGTTTTGAGTTATTTTGTTGCTTATTAACACATTTCAAAAAGAAAAATCCAGTTTGTACCTCATTTGCTCATTTGAATTTGGTCTCAAAGTTGCCTAGGTAAGATTTTTCTTCCCCTGTGCACAAATTTTTACCCATCTTCATAAGCTCACACAGAGCTTATTAATGGGCCCCATTGCTTGATTCTTAGCTTTTTGGGAAAGCCCATAAGCTCAACTTTAAGGTTCAAGTCTTGTTTTGTGTTTTCAAGCTTGTTTAATAGGGCTGCTTATAGCTTTTTGTTTGTCCCATTTGACAGTGTATTCTGAATACTCAGTATACATTGTCCTTTTCACCCATCTTCATAAGCTCACACAGAGCTTATTAGTGGGACCCATCCTGTGATTCTTGGCTTTTTGGAAATCCAAGCAACCCAACTTCATACTTAAGTGCTTAATTTTGGTTTGTCAGCTTATTTAATAAGCTGAATCTTAGCTTAAAAATCCTTGCAGACCTGTTTTGGTTTTGTGAATTTGGATAAGTGCTTATTTGTGTTCTTAGCTTATTCAGTGTACTTTTTTTCCATCTTTCTGGTTTGTTTTGTGTTTACATAAGTTGTTTGCATATTATTTTCTAGCTTGTGTGTACTGTGGAGCTTATTAAAAGCTTTTGTATCATTAAAAATCCAAAAATACAATCTGTCAAGCTTATTGGGGTGAAAATTGCTTATTTTTAAGTTGTAAAAAGTTTGTCTTCACAAAATTTGTTCATTTTTAGTATATAATCAACTTCCAAAAAGAAAATCCAAAAAATCATCACTTTTAATAAAGTGATAGCTTCTATTTAAGCCATTTGGCTTATTGCTCAGCTTTTTCAAAAAACAATTTTCATTTTTATAATTTTCATAGGTTCATGATATCTTGTAGTATTTTTAATAATTTTTCTAGATTTTTCTCTTTTCATTTAGTATTTTTCATAATTAATATTAGATTTAATAATAATTAGGTAATATTAGTAATTAAATAGTTTTATTAAATGTTACTTGACAATAGTACTTTTTTATAACTTTCCTAGGTTTTATATATCATAAAATAATTTTAGAAAATTTTTCATAATTTTCACTGTTCATTTTCTATTTTTCATAATTAAAATAGTTAAAAACAGTATTTAAGTAATAATTAACTTAATAATTTGTAAAATAGTTAAAAATAATAGTTTTTATAAACTTTTTATAATTTTCTAGGATTCTTGTAGTGATAATTTAGCTTTCTTAAATTTTTCATAATTTTCTAAGTCATTTTAGTATTTTTAATAATTTAAATTAGTTAAAATAGTTTTAATTAGTAATTAATTAATACAAAATCCACAAAAATACAAAAAAAATATATAATTTTAGTTTTTTAAATTATTTTTAAGTTATTTTAGAATTTTTAAAAGTGAATTTGCATTTTTCTAGCTTAATTTAGTATTTTATCATATTTAGTTTAATTTAAATAGTAATTATAAGTATTAAATAGTTTTTAATTAATATTAAATAATAAAATAATCAAAAATATTTTTCTTTTTTATAAAATTTTCTTTTAATATTAAGTTTGTAAAAAAGTCATTTTCACCCCCTGTAGTTTGTTTTTGTTCAATTCCCACTTTTTCAGTACGCATTTGCATTTTGATTACGTTTTTAGTTTATCTGATTCCCAGTAATTGTTTACATCTGTTATTTATATCATTTTCATTAGTGTAAATCAATCAATCTCATTATCTGGTTACTATTCCCAAATCACTCATTCCCAAAACGTTTCCCGAAACACAATTTCAATCTCGTTGGGACTTAACGACCCGTGAGTACACTGTGCTTTCAACGGATCATAAATTGATCTCTCCTCTCTCAGATTTGACCTGGTTAGTTTGGGAGGAGTCAGTATTAAAAGAAACTAGCAAGGAGCTAGCAATTAATTAAAATGACGTTTTCAGCCAATCAGTCCAACTAATACATGTATTGCCTCTAAACTTTAGCCAAGAAAAGGAAAAAAGACGGATATTGTCAAAAATGTCATTTTTCCTCATAACTTGAGAACTAAAAGTAATGTTATTCCTAAAACGCCAAAGCATCCAACAAGTAGCTGCAAAAATGACATAGGCATGTTCTTTCGAATCCTTAGAAGCTGGCCAGACAAAAACCATGAATCCCAATCCTCACGACAGCTCAAAATCGGGAACCTTAACTCGCTCCAAGCTTAAACAAGCCTCTAAACATTAGATGCTATATCACATGAAAAGAAGACATATGCATTCGTTTCACTTGATCATCACATAACAGACACATAATCGATTCAATATTCAAACCCAGTGATGACAAGTTAAAGCGGTGGGTAAGTCTATCCAGAAAGAAACGCCACATAAAAATATTAACTTTCTTAGGAGTAACCTTACACCGTCTTGTGTCTGGGAGCGAACTATGGAGCATACAATCATCAATATGCTTCCTAACGTCACTGACCAAAAATTACAATCATTAGAAAGAGACCAAATACAAGAATCGCCATCAACATTGATGACCAGAGAACTGATTTCGACCAATAAATTTTTAAGATCTGCATAAGTTCTCCCAACATTCACCGGCCTACGCCAATCTAACGACCAAGAGCCATTAATTATACGGTCTCTCATTAAGCAATTATGATCCTTCTCCAAGTGAAACAACCGATTATAACGAGTACAAAGGGGCGTTTCTCCTAACAAAGTATCTTTCCAAAAACGAATCAAAGAGCCGACCCCAACCTTAAAACGAAAGGAATTCAAAGAGAGAATACCGCTTGAATGGAGATGATACATTGTACCAACTATACGAGCCCATAACCGCTTGTTTGGCAACCCTTTAATCTAATGCATTCATATATTTTTACAAAAACTGTTTTATATTTTAATTGTAAACATTATTAATCTAATACATTCATATATTTTTACAAAAAACAAACACCGTTATATAAGAGAAATTTAAAATTTCTAAGCCTTATTTTATATTGAGTTGAAATCAGATTCAGATTTTTTAACTAAATATTCAAATTTAGATGTGTAAATTAGATTTTGACTTAAAGCCTCTGAACAAACAAACGACATCTTAACGACAAGTTCACGCGAGTTTTTTATAGCAAATAAGATCTCTTTAAAAATTAGATGGCAAATTTGCTCTCCTCGTATATTTGCGATTCCAAATTTTCCATTTTAAATAGGGATGACAAAAGCATCCGAAACCGACGGGGAAACCCGAAACCCGAATCGTATGGGTCGGGTTCGGGGGCGGGTTCGCGGGTTTGGATACGGGTTCGGGTAGAAGTATTCTTTTTTTTTCGGGTACGGCTTTGGTTGTGGGTTATGGTAATACCCGCTCGTGTAACCGTACCCGTATCCGTTTACCTGAGTTTATACCCGCCTATTTTATATAAACTATAAAGCCCAAGCCAAGTTGTGGACTCTTGACCCTTTACAAAATTTGTTTCCACTCCTTATAATAGCCCATATGAGTATATCTTAGTAATTACAAAAAGTTAAACAAATACTCACGCCAAGTCTTGACACTTAGAGTTCTCAGACACATTAACTGATCTTTCTTTATTCAAAAAAAAATTGTACTTTTTTGAGACTTGGATTAAGATCTCTATGATCAAATACTCACGTCTCTTTAGATTTTGTAATGCATTACTTAAGAATTAAGATCTCTATTATCAAAGACCTTTGAATTTTGTACTTTTTCTTGGAATTATTATCATGATTGATTCGAAATGTTAAATCGTTTTATATGATATTGAAGTCCTTTTATTTAAGTTATAAAAACTTTGAATATTAGGGTGTTTTGATTTATTTTCGGTGGAGTTTTTTTAACTTGATACCCGCAATTTTGTCCAGCAAAGATTTAATCGGGGATAACCGATACCCGCGGATAAAATCGAAAAACCGATGGACAATACTAAACGGGTACCCAACAGGTTTTTGGGCGGGTTTGGGTATTAATATCATAAACGGGTTCATTAAAACCCGACCCAAACCTGACCCGTTGTCATCCCTAATTTTAACCTGTAAATAAACATCTTGTTTGAGGTAAAAAAGTAATTGAGGTTATTACAAGGAGAAAGTTAGAAACAATGATACTCAAAGGGACCAAATTTAATACTCAAACACCTTTTCATAAAAAACAAAATCCATTTGTTTATCATCAACAAGTACAGAAAGTCAGAAACACAACACAATTAGTTCAACTCAAAAACCTTAAAAAAAAAATGGAGACATTGGGGTTTTATAAAACCCTAAACACCATGACGACGCCGTTTTACTCTCGGTCCTCAGCTCCATTTCGTCTTCAACAATCTTTGGTACTTCAAGTCAAAAAGAAATTTCAAGCATCACCCATTTGTTCCCTCTCTGAAATAAGTAAGGCTAATGGGATTAGTGGTGTGGCTGGTAGCAAGGTTTCTGATGGTAAACTTCTTCAAGTTGTCTTGGTTTCACCTCAGGTAATTTAATTGGTTTTAAAGGGTGTTTGTCTTAGCTTATTTGATGCGCTTTCGAGCTTTTTGAGATTTTGATTGGCTCATTTTTTATGGCTTATGAGCTTATTATAGCTTATTTAAGCTATAAGCTCAAATTGATAAGCTCATATTCCACAATTTTCTAGTGTAGTGCTGATCCGTTTATGTGGACTAAACTCTCTTTGAACTATTTATAGTAAAAAATACCGTGGAATTAGTTTTTTGCATAAGGGAAAATAAACGGATCAGCACTACACTAGGAAATTGTGGAATATGAGCTGGCAGCCTAGCGATTTGTAGATATGTATATTTAATATCCACGTATCTAGCAACAGGCTTCCTCAACACTAATTCCAGTCCCATATGAGTCTTGTCCAAGTGGCCTCCAAAATATGTGCGTATGGAGGTATTCTCTCAGTGTGCCACAGTTGACCTCACTATACACAATTCTCACACTTGATGAAATGATTTAAGAGTTCTGATTTGGTCATAGTTTAGCGACCCTCACCAAGGTGCAGAGTTTCGATTTTTGACATGCCCGTGTTTAATGGCTACTCATAGCTAACTCTCCAAGGCATAACTAACACAATTTAACTTTACATGTATGTTTGTTATTGAGCAATATCTGTTTGAATTAACCTTTGTGAGTGTACAAACACAGCAATAAGCTGATTATCTTCACAATAAAGGCTATTAGTATCAGATTTGGTGGATGATGGACACAACAGGTCCATTGGTAGCTAGAGACTAGAGAGCTATAAATATCTGTTGACACGAAATCACTCCATCCAACAATGGAGTTGAAATGAAGTAGATTGTAGATATATTAGGGGAAACTGGTCACAGTGCCAAAATGGTTTAGCAGGGGACTTGTAGCTAGAGAAGTTAATTGACATTCAGAAATAGAAGCTATTTGTTGAAGCTAAAAATCAGAACTATATTTATGATCTCTTCTTGCGTACATTTATAGGAATGAGAATATAACTAATCCCTATATAAAAGCAATCTGATAATCACACTCTCCTACTTTATCCTATATAGAAAATAAGATAAACATCCTAATAAAATAAAAATAACATCCTAAGATAATGATAGATAGCTGGAGACAATTCCAAAGTACATCAAACCCGTGCTTTCCCCTTTTGTGATAAACCAACCCCTTGAAACAATTATTTGTATTACTGGTGCTGGTACTGAAAAAGAGCAAGGTTGGATCAAGTGGTTAACACTTAACACCCTTGCCTCTGGCGAAAGAGGTCAAGGGTTCGATCCTCACCCCTTGCAAGGCCGGAGGTCCTTTTCTACCTTTGGTAGAACCAGAAGCAGCCTCTCTACCTTAGGTAGGCGTAAGGCTGTCTACGTCTCAACCTCCCCTATACACCGTGGAAGACGGTATTGGGACCCATAACCCGTGGAAGACGGTATTGGGAGTTACTTTACTTTTTACTTTACTAGTGCTGGTACTGGTACTGGTGGTAACACTATTCATGTCACATATACTTCTGCATCTTTGTCTTTAAATATAAGAATATGGATGATTACAACTTCAATGCTTGGAACGTGTTAGTTTTGTACTTTACATAGAAAGCCTATGAAGTTTCTGTTGCTACATCCTTTAAAAGTCTTTTTATCATTTATTTATTGTGAAATACTGAAATCCGACTCAAATCAGTCTGCTTGACTATGTTTGGACAAAGGCTTATTTGCTTTGAAATTAGCAAGTNCATTAAAACTGAGATTATTCATGATTACTGTTTAATAACTTTGATTATGACTATGGTCGTAGAAATGGTCCATACTAATTTACAGGCATCCCTAGGCATTTCTCTAGGCCTTCAGCTGCTTCTAAAGCTTCATGGATTCTTTTCAGATTCCTGGAAACACTGGTTGCATTGCTCGAAGTTGTGCAGCTTCAGGTGTTGGGCTGCACCTGGTTGAGGTATTGCTGCTTCTGTTGTTCTAGCCATTCATCTACTCCAACATTTTTGGACTATTCTTACAACTTTTTTCTTACTTCAGCCACTGGGATTTGAAGTAGATGATACAAAGCTAAAGCGAGCTGGACTTGATTACTGGCCGTATCCTTGTTAAAACTTAAAATTTGTATCAGTGGGCATCATAGCTGTTTTAAGTTGTATGTTCTTTGCAGATATTGCAACTTCAACCCATTTATCTAGACATGAGATAATTTTGGTTATACTCGGATGAGTGAACAATAAAAACTTGGTTAAAATTTTAACGGATCTAATGGGTCAAACGAGTTTCAAAGTTTATTTAATTGCTCTGTTCAGTAACTTTATATTACTATTAATATAGTAATACAGCTCTGGTAATTATATTTGTAACATTAGTTATTTACGAAAATTAAGAAAAATGGAACAAATAGCCTCTCTGGGTCAACCCAACCCCTTAACCCAATCTGAACATTATTAAAAGTGACCTGTTGTGACCTGATCCCGTTACTTGTAGTAATTTTCTGTGCTCCAAGAATTTCGACTGCTTTTTTATTATGTTCACTTTGCGCTGTAGAATTCACTCATTTAGATTTACCCTTGATCATCACGTCAGATATGTAGTGGTTAAAGTGCACAACTCGTGGGCAGATTTTCGTGAATATTTCAAACAGCAGGTACTTAAAATCTTCAAGCTTTTGTTCAGCCATGTTCCCATATAACTTGTTCTCTGTGACTGAAATTGTCTCTGATCTACAGAATGGTGAAAAAAGGCTGCTGGCATTTACAAAAAGAGGGACAAACATTCATTCTGTAAGTTGAGACATTATTTTTCCCTAATCGTAATTGCGGTTTCCGTACTATGATCAAATTAGACTTGCTTCACTATTATTTCTATTTCACCCTTTTTTTTTTTTTTTTTTGGAATTATTACTGGTATTATTATTATTAAAAATAAGAACAATGTATAGGGAGATTCAACTTTGTTCTTAAGGTCACCCAAATACCCAATGTATGCATTTTTGTTTATGTACCGAATCTAATTAATAACATTTTTAGCTCTGTATCTTCTAAAGTTTTACAGTTACCTTCACCTTTTTATTTTTATATATTTTTATGTTGGAGTTTGTGTGACAAAACCAGATAAATATGTGGATGGCCTAGATAATTATAATAGTTGGGTGACCTTAATAAATAGAAATTTAAGAGCTTGGTGGTCGCCTTCTACATGGGTATAACTACAAACATGAATCATGCATAGAAAACGAATTGCAAAAAGGTGTGAAGAGTCGGCTACAGGATTCTTTCTGCATTTACACTTTCAAATTTTTCTGAAACATTGTTATTTCTTTCGTTTGGCATTTACAAAAAGAGAGTGATACGTATTCAAAATATAGATTACTCAAATATTATTAACTCGAGTTGGATGGATGCAGGACTTTTCATATAGGAGAGGGGATTGGCTCGTGTTTGGCTCAGAGACAACTGGGCTACCACCTGAAGCTTTGCACGACTGCAAAAATGAACCACTTGGTGGTGGTACACTTAAAATTCCAATGGTTGAAACTTATGTAAGATGTCTAAATCTTTCTGTTAGTGTTGGCATTGGCTTATACGAAGCTGCAAGACAGCTAAACTATGAGCAGTTGCAATCTCATACCGAACCCTGTAATGATAATCAACATATATCTTTTGCAGAAGATGTTTTTGGTTAACTTTATAACATTTTTTTTAATCATTCATGAGTAGTCTTACAAGTTTTGAATACCTGGAAAAATCCTGACAATTATTTCAATTTTTTACTGACATATGAGATGTAATAGTTTCTGGAAAGAGTAATTTTGTAGAAATAGTTAACCCTTGGGTGGATTTTAGCTAAATTCAGTGAAAATGTTCTATTTTCATGTTTTGTAGTTCAGTTGTTCTCATATAAACTAGTTATAATACCCGTGCACGCACGGGGTTTTGACATAAAATCTTAGTTAAACATTAGTATAATATATTATAAGCTTAAATGAAAAAGCAGTTGTATACTTGAAACTTGAAAGATCAAATTTGTTGTTGTGTTAAAAAAGATAATAGTAAATTTTCATAAAGTATTTGAATAAATTGTATCTTAAGAATACTAAGCCTTTATATATTTTTGGGTAAATCATTCCAAACACACCTCATATAAAGCGTGAGTAGAAACTTTCAACCTCATGCAAAAAAATCAATCAAATAAGCAATGGTACACGAATCGAACACAATTATTTTTCTTTCATTTGATTTGTAAACAATTATTTTAATTAACTACATGCCTCCCTCGCGTATATGATTTGTTATTAGTGTTAAACCATCATTTAGTTGTACCAATTTTGGTAGTAAAATGATTTAGTAGATACAAAGATAAAGTACAATATTTTCATTTTTAGTTCAGTTTCTTCTAGGAAAATAAATAAATAAATAAAACCCCATAGGATTTTACAAAAACACAACCCAAATGGCCAAATCACTTCATTTAAACATTTGCATGATAGTCCCTTCAAGTAGTTAAGTCCATAAGTGCCAGAAGTTGATTAATTTACTTTCCCAATTCTACAACCAGGTTGTTGACTATTCGATAAGAGTAATTACGGAAAACACTGGGATCTAAAATCAAATTAAATAGATAATATATCACTATTACTTGGGCATCTTGATTATAACTCTCACTTATAACTTTAAGGAAATCAGGAAATTAAAATTGAAGACAACTGCAGTGTTGTTGCAAGGACATGCAAGCTGACATTAAAACAACTTTGATTGACATTCAATAATATTTGGCTTGGTCTCATTTAGACTATATACTATAGTAACCAACAATGGCTGAGACACTGATATAGTTCTAGTAGGCATATTATTGGCAACTATGATATAATACTAAACATGCTAAATTATTGATGTTAAATCATAATGTTATTTGTAAGTTTTAGCAATCTCTTTCTTTAGTTTTTCGTTTCTAACTTCTTAACACTCGATCATTCTTAATCTACATGTTATAATATAGTAGCAGATTAACAGTATGTCATAATTCTCATTACAATTGTCTAACAACTCCAATATTATGTATGAAAATGTAAAAAAAAGAAAAGATAAAACATATATTTTCAGATAAATTACACAAACGAACCACCAACCTGCATGTTTTAACTTAAAATAAAGGTGACCCATTTTAATCAATTCCATTGCCCAACTCGCCCATCTTTCCACCTATGCCGACAAGTATAGAATTAAGGTATGCTCCATGGAATTCTTACCTATGCATCTGTTTGACGACGAAGTGTCTTTTCGCTTGATTCATGGAGTTGGCTACCTATTAAGATCTCGTCAGTAGTGTCAAATTAAGTAGTTAAAAGTAACAAACATGAATATATAAGAATACATGAGAATTACTATAACAGGTACGGTCAAGTGAATCAAAAGCATCAACATTTAATGGAATAATGGTTCAAAAATGAAGCACCTTTTAGCAAGACTTTTCTTTAAACTACATGTCAAAATTCTGCTACAAAGTCAAATAAACTGATCTTACACCTACACTTAAAACTGTAATTTTAGTGCATACACCTTCCTAAATCCTTTTTATTCAAAGATTTAAGAATATAATTGTAATACCGCTGTTTTTAATCGTCATTAACACATTAATTATTCTTACAAAATAAAAATAAAACGATGAAAAGTGTATACAGGTCAACCTAACCCGCCCCACCCATTTTGACCCGCACTAAGAATGACATGCTTCAACTTCCCTGTGTTGATTCTATCGATGTAAAGGGGGCACAGGTTAATAAAAACCTATGTACCTTTTCGGCAAGATAAAATAATGCAAGCATTCAAATTGAATCAACAAAAATACCACTAAACTCAAGGATTGAAATCCTATATTATAACTCTGCACACCTTGCGCATAAGATGTGTCACCCTCATCCAGGTTTATTTGCACATAATTCGACAAAGGAGATTATTCAACCTATTTGACCCGTACCCAGTCACCAACTTTACAAACATTCATAGGTCTAGCCCACAAACACACAATTGTTACATATAAGAATCAATTTACTTGTTGAATATATGTCAAATCTTTGTAACTTCCTACCAATGGGATGCCCAGTCAGAACTTATTTTTCCGTATTCATGGTACTTTACTCTCTCTGTTAATTCAGCATAACTCTGGCAATGCTGACTGCAATCCGCCCTAACATTCTTATTCTCGATATCTCAAGTCTTTATCATCCTATCACATATTCATTAATCCCTACCACAACAATGCCGATCAAAATCCTCACGCTTTATTTAATAGTATATCTATTAATAATTCTCTATTACTTTCGCAATGTCGATTGATAGCACCTACATCTACGGATCTACCACAACAGAAGTTGATAATATGCCAGCTTACAACCAAACTACACATAAGCATCTATCAAGGAAACACTCTACTATCATTTGAAACATTGTCTAGAACAATCTGTCATAGACACAAAATTTGGACTAAAACCAAACACCAACTTCACCACAATCACCGAACAAAAAATTAAAACTGAATCCAAGCACCAATTTCCCCGTAGACACACACTAAGAATTCAAACCGGAACCAAACATCACTCTCAACAAAGTCACATACCAATAAAAAAACCTCACATAAGTGTTCGGATAGTACAAATGAGCATGAACCTGTTACCTTATAATAGCTACAATAAGCTAATTTTTGAGGTGTTTAGATAAGCTTATGCTGAACAGCTTTTGCATGTTAGTGTATGATTAGTATAGGACCATTAGTATAAGCGCGAATATATTTTGTATGGGCTAAAGCCCAATTATCTCTACGGTTTACACTCTATTTGTATGGTTCCGGAATATTGAATAATCGTCGATACACTTACATTGCATCCTCAAACTACCGTTTAGCCATCAAAATTTCATATTGGCCTTTTCACCTCACATAACATTAATAACAGATAATAATAACAATAATGCCGCACGTTCTTTCTATGTTGAGCATTAGAAACATGGCATACAAATCACAATAGTTCAGTTGCATGTCTTTTTAACTTTACCGGCTAAAGAAGATTATACTTGATCTAATAATACTTAGCACTAACTTGTATAGCTATAAGACAATCAGTAAAAAGGTGTGCGGCCGACTATAATAACGATTGAAGTTCAAATGAAACTGAACTATTATAACTAATTTTGAAGCATACCTACTAATCAAAATCCAATCTTTTTTTTTATGAATCGAATGGCACACACAAATAAAAAAAAACACTAAATTATTACATAAATCAATATGTTGAGGATTAATATACCTTTAATTCATGAAACATAAAACATACCTTAGATTAATAGATAAGAGTGATGTTGATTTAGGGTTAAAAACCACACCTTTTGGCAATTGAGGAATAGGTGAAGGAATGGAATCACTGCAACAACACTTGATTCAAAACATACTTTGTTCAATCTATCTTCAAATCGCCGATAAGGTTACCTTAATAGCTTTGAGTTTGTAGGGGTGGATCGCTGGGTAAAAGAGAAGAAGGGAGGGTTTTTTTTTCCTTCTTGTGAATAGGAGACGGGCATGTGGTGGTTTCTTTATTTTCATTTTTCATCCTGCACTTCTACATATTAACTCCGCTTTCTCACGTTTTGATTTCTTTCAAATTTGACACATGTATTTTTTCAGGTTCTTTTCACAAAAACGAAATTAAGCAAACATTGACCAAATTAGATTCAATTTTGACTTTTTATTAGCCAATCAAATCGCGCAATTTTGCACGCGTGTCAGTTTTAAGCATCTTGATTGGTCCAATTTTTTTTCTCATAAGATTGTTTTGTCAAAAAAACTACGAAATGATGTAATTCTTTTATTATATAAAAGATTATAATATTTTGGTAAGTCATGATGGAAGTAGATGGACGGTCAAGATCTATGCAGAAAATGAACGGTCGGCCGCCAAATGTCCCATCACTCAGAAAACGTGCGGCTAAGAAACCGCCGTCGTTGTCAAATATGTGACCCGCAGAAGGGTGTTGCTCATAAATTACGAACAAACCTCGGGACCTAGTCCATTCTAAGCCTAGGGAAGCCCACCATTCACCTAAAAGAGGTAAGGAATATAATCTGGGATCAAGGAACAAACATATGCATAAATGGGGAAAGGCGGCAATGCGTCAAACAAGGGCAGCATTTGCAAATCGCATTGCACGACTGACAAACATAAAGCAAGTCAAAGGGCATAACTTCAAGGCAAACATCCTATAACCCATCGGTCAATAGGATGAGCCGCACCCCGTGATCCCCAAAACACGACAAAATTTCTTGCCTGAAAATACTAAGGTAAAACACTACAAAGGTAAGATTTTTTTTAGCTGAAAACACAGATACAATTGCTCTCTCTGTCTCTCTAGAATCTTACTCTCACACCCGAGGCCGATCGTGGGATCCCCCTCCCACAGTGAGACTGACGGTGCTTTCTTTTCTTAGTAGGAAATCATAAATACTATCACTTAGTCCAAAGTTCTCAGGATCTTTCAGAAACTCCCGTTTCCTTTAAGTCCGGCCAGTCTCAAACAATACCCTTGAATTTTCTACTAACAAGTAGTGTGGACTGATTGGTTTGTACTTTGTGATCATTATGTTACTACCATCTTGGTAGTTAGCTACTTAGCTTAAAGGAAACTGCCCCCATTAAACATATGGTACTGCGGCATAGATATGAAGGCTTTGCTACATACAGTACTCAACATTTAGCCAACTTCTCTGAAAGTAGTAAAGTAAAATGTTGAGTGTTACACGAGGCTTAAAGGAAACTGCCCCCATTAAACATATGGTAATGAAAGAGTAAACTGATTCAGTTTATTCGCAGTTATAATCGAGGCTCAACGAGCTAGTCAACTAGAGTTCAGGAACATAACAGGTGGGGATTAAATGTAAGTGAACCTTTTTCGCTGCTAATGCTCCATCAACCTCCGCCATATCAATATCTTCAGAATTTAATCCGTTAGGGAGTTTCCAGTTGAAATAGTACAGCATTTGAGCAAGAAAAAACTCGACTGTGATCATACCAAAAGTTATGCCTGGGCACATCCTCCTCCCAGATCCGAATGGGATGAAGTGATAATTGGTTCCCATGAAATCAACAGAAGTGTTCTCAAATCTCTCCGGCTTGAAAATCTCAGCATCATTCCAATATTCGGGATCAGTTGAGCATGCCAATGCATTGATGATCACTTTCATTTTGACAGGTATATCGTAACCATCAATTTGGCATTGTTCCCTGCATACATGTGGGAGCAACAAAGGTATTGGGGGGTGGAGCCTTAGAGTTTCCTTTATTATCGATTGCAAATAGCTCAAACTTTGTATATCTGACTCCATTATTTTCTTCTTCCCCTTGAAAGCTTCTCTCACTTCCGCTTGAGCCTTCTCCATAATGCTCGGGTTTCTCATCAGTTCTGTCATAGCCCATTCTATTGTCAGTGAAGACGTGTCGGTGCCTCCTGCAAAGACGTCCTATATCAAGGTAAAAAGGAAGTTATGTTGCGATGAAGTCATGATTAATAAGCACTTGCTTGTCACATGTTTATTCTACATACTCATAGTATCGAAAATAATTTTTTCTTTAGAAAGAGGACAACCAACCATATCATTGTTCTCTCAATTGACGAATGGGACATTAATTTATTAGATTCAAACAAACTGTTCTTGAGAGTGCTAGGTGCGGTGAAGAAGAAGCATTCGCCGTTCATACTAGGGATGAGCAAAAGAACCAAAGAACCGGAACTGGACCAAGAACCGGACCGGAACCATGAAGAACCAAACCGGAACCAGAACCAATGGTTCCAGTTCCAGATCTTGATTTTGAGATTTTTCGGTTCTTGGGTCGGATCGGATCGGTTCCACCGGTTCTCGGTTCCGGAACCAAAGATCCAATAAATAAAGAAATATGTAATTTTTTTACTTCTTATCAAAATATTAATCAAATCCTACGTATCATTAAAAAAAAAAAAAANTGGAAACATCCACAACTCAATAATTAATCTAAACCTAATAACATTCCAAGATCATTCATCATTATCAAAACAATAGAAGTAAGTTTAGTTTATTTTTATTTGCATTCGATTAGCTTTTACATGTTCATCATGCTAAAATTTGCTAGCATTAATACATTTTTTATTATCTATCATCATCACGTAGCCACATGATCATCACGTAGCACTTTTAGTTTTATTAATACTTTGCCTAACAGATATGAACAAAGTTTGAAGTTATTTTATTTTGTTTTCCGGATTGTTATGCATTATTGTTTTGTTAAAAATATGAACAAGTGAAAGTAACTATAGAATGATTGATTATTCGAGTTTATGGTTTAGTTGTTAATTGTTATTTGCTTAAATGTAAATGGTTGCAAGTTCTTAAAAACTTATTTTTTGTGTTTTTTATTAGCTTAATAGAAAAGCGGTTCTTTTACGGGTAGATCCAAAAGAACCGGAACCAAAAACTAAATTCGGTTCGGTTCTCGGTTCCCACTTTCAGAAAAGTCGGTTCTCGGATCCACCGGTTCCGGAACCATGCTCATCCCTAGTTCATACGTGGAGCCCTCGTCGAGTTCGCCGCCGTTCGCCACCACACCGACCCCCCTCGCCACCCCTCGCCGTTTGATACCTTTTCACTTCCCCGGCGAAGGAAAAACTCGTACGGCGTGCAGCTTTTTTTTTTTTTTTTTTTNAAACATAGATACGTTAATTAAACCATGAAACAACGAAACGGAAATTGAAAGCCCTAAACTACAGTACGATAAAACTACGATTCAGTAAAACGAATCATCCGAGACCCAGCCCTCGTCACTTGAAGCACTCGAATCGTCATCACTCGTTGACACACGGGGAAATCCATGTGCGATTCGATATGCACAACGAGCTTCTCTCCGAGCCCGTTTAGCTAACCAGTACTCCTCACGAGCTCTTCTCTCCTCTTCTTCCTCAGCCTGAACCCTCAACAACTCTTGCATGTCTTGCTCGTACAGTTCATCCTCAGTCAATGCCCGTGGTGGTGGATTGTTTGGTTGTAGGTTTTGTGGTGGTGAATTGTTTAAAGATGGAAACAGAACTTCAGGTGGAGTGTTTTGTGGTGGAGTGTCATACTGGAAAACTGGAAACAAATCTTGCGGTGGATTATTGTGTTGTTGATTGTCATACTGGAAAACTGGAAACAAATCTTCAGGAGGTGTGTTGTATTCTGAACCGTTATTTGGTGAATTGTGATTAGCCATTAGTTTGAGGGATGAAATTTATGATTTGTGTATGAGTAATGTGTGATTTGTGTGTGTTTTTGGAAGAACTGGACATGGTTATTTATAGGGCCGTTTGAATACATTCAAATTCAAAATTTAGCCCGCTCATGAATTTGAATTCAAACGTTTAACCGCCCATTTTTTGAATTCCACACGTTTTGTACTGCACGTTTTTTTTTTATTAAATGTGTACTGCACGTTTTTTTGAATTTGAATTAATGTGTACTGCACGTTTTTTTGAAATTTGAATTTAAACCGTTAACCGCCCATTTTTTGAATTTCAAATTTCAAATTTATCCCGCTAAGGTTTATCCAATCCTATATATAGGATAAACTATCATAGAATTTGTCACACACTTCACACACTTAAATCTCTAAGGAAATTCACAATGGTTGTTCGTTGGTCTATCGAAGAAGAAAGCTTGCTTGCAGATATGTGGCAAAACGTGCACGAGTTCCACTACGCCGAAGGACCTTTCTGGCAAGTAGTAATAGAAAGGTTCAATGAACAATCTGATGGTCCTTANAAATTTGAATTTAAACCGTTAACCGCCCATTTTTTGAATTTCAAATTTCAAATTTATCCCGCTAAGGTTTATCCAATCCTATATATAGGATAAACTATCATAGAATTTGTCACACACTTCACACACTTAAATCTCAAAGGAAATTCACAATGGTTGTTCGTTGGTCTATTGAAGAAGAAAGCTTGCTTGCAGATATGTGGCAAAACGTGCACGAGTTCCACTACGCCGAAGGACCTTTCTGGCAAGTAGTAACAGAAAGGTTCAATGAACAATCTGATGGTCCTTACCGTAACAAAAGCCAGATTACGGGTAAGTGGGCAAGAACGAATGTTGATTGCCATAAATTTCATGAAATTTTCTTGAATTTGCAGCCCACCCCTGAGCCAGACGTTCATGTTGAAGATGCCATGAACGTTTACACAGAACGCCATGGTGTGCAATTCAGATATTTTCACGTTTGGGTGATTTTGCATAACAACCACGCCTGGACCGGCCTTTAGGAATTAATGCCTTTTGTATTCTGTATCGTGTGTTTGTTTATGTTAAGTGTGGGAGGTTAACGGCTAGTTTATTCACAATGACTTATGTATGATGATATGTCAGGTTAACGGCTAGTTTTTTTTTCCGTATCGTATGTTTTTTTTTTTTTTTTTTTTTTTTTTTT
>LBNU01035726.1:71805-100783 GCA_014162995.1 Artemisia annua
TTTTTTGATCAAGTTTGTGAGCAATTTTTGAGTGTTTTTCTTGAATTTGATTGTTGTGATTCAACCAAAATCATCAATGGTATTTATAGGAATGTTTAGGAGGTTAAAATGGGACAAAAGGGGGACAAAACCGTTGGAAAACGGTCATATTTGCAGCATAAACGGTAACAATTGCAGAAAATGAGTCCACTGTGAACAAAATCAAGAAAAATGGCATATAGCCGTTGGATCCGGTTCGGAACCGGTTCCCAAGAACCGGATCTCGAACCGGTGTGTAATTATCTGGTTCCGAACCGGTTCGAGGTGCAGAATCTTGGAACCGAACTGGATTCGCCGGATATTGGTGGAACCGGCACCGGATCTTGCCAGAACCGGTGTTGACCGGATTCAGTTCCGGTTTTTTATTCGGTTCCGGTTCAGGAACCGGTTCTTTTGGCCACCTCTACTCTTCACCGCTTTCTTTCCATATTTCCTCCATTTAAACCCATCATCGACGACCTCAAGATTCGTTTTCATACGAAGTGCAAGCTTCAATCCCTGATCATGCGTCAGTCTCTATCTCTCTCGTCGTGCCCATATCTCTATGTTACACAAGTTAAGTAAAACACTTATAGTTAGATACATAGAACAAGCTGTTGAAAACCAAAAGAGCAAGAGATAGGGTCTTTTGATTCATGTACAAACCATTAAAAAAAAAATTGAAACACAGTTACTGATCAACAAAACACTTGCTTGTGAAAATTATTTGGTCGTGACATGAAGGAACCATCAATGGTATTGTGTGAACTTTTCGAACTAGAACCAGCTGTGACCATATTAGTGTGCTCATCTTTGCTAAAACTAAAGGATGTGATATTTAAACCATGACATTTCTTACAGCGTTGTCCGTAAGCATTTCTTGATAAACTGGATTTTGCTCACCCATGTTAACATGGGCTGCAAAATCGGAATGATTTGAGCCTTGGTAACTTGTTTGATTAGTCAGCGAACGATAACTATTAAATATATCTTCAAAAGTCAAAACCATGCTCGCATGTTTGATCATCAAGAGGGTAGTCAAATGGAAGATTAGTTGGTTCAAAGGAGGGAAACATGGTGGACTCAGGATCGGACACGCTAAGATAGATATGATTAATTAAAGACAAAAGTTAATTTACGATGGATTGTTGCTGTTTATATAATGTTTCAATATGAGTTTCTCAATATCTAAATGTTAATTACTCTCTCCGTCTCAAATTATATCGGGCTTTCATATTTCACAAAATTTTAAAAAAAATGCACCCTTTACAATTTTAACCAATTAAATTTAATTTTCACATACTTAGAGCAAAGGGAGTAATAACACGGCATAACATCAACACCCCCGCCATATCATTTTGACACCAAATAACATAACACCAAAAACACTATGAAATCATAACACCCAATAACACCACCTTTTACAAATTTACAAATTCTACCATCAACAAATTCAGTTATTAAACATTCAAACATTTTACTAATAAAACTAAACATTACATTACGAAATATAAACATTACAATTAAAAAAAAAAACATATAAAAAGAATTACAAAATAAAACATACGAAATAAAATTTAAACCAGTCGGTTGGCGGAAAGACATTCAAAACTTCATACCCCTTATTAGATCATAAATATTGCTTTGAAATAAAATTTAAATATCATCTAAACTTTATAAAAGACATGTAGTCACATTTATAGATGTAAGTGGATCAATAGTTAAATCTACAATTTACATAATTTTTAATGCTATTCGCTTGACACATTTGACCAGATACTATAAAATACATGAATATGGATCTAGTGAGAAGAATTATTGAAATGAGAAGAGTGAGAAACAATTGTGGCCATGTATTTTAAATAAGGAAGGACAAATAATAGGGAGATGCATCTATTTTCGTGATTGCCTTTAATATTTGTGGTTGTGGTTTCTTCTCATTCTTCTCATCTTAGTTATATTTTTCATTTAGTAAACCACAAATATATACATGATGTATGAAATATTAGTGGCAGGGGGCTTTTTGAAAATGAATTGTACATGAAAACGCACGTTAGTACATTAACGCAAATCAAAACGGTGGTCCAACGCAAGAGCCAAGGGAATGGTGATAACGCATAACGACGTTGCTTTGCTTCCACATCGGACGATTTTGCTTCTAGCTAGGACAAAACGGCGTTGCAACGTTACCATTCCCAGGCCTCTTATAAGCATATTGATTTGTTGAAATTGAAAATGAATATTTTTGGTACAACCAAAAATAGCAAAGTGGATTTTGGGACAAAAGGTGTACTCTATATTCTAGGAACCGTTTAAAACATGGTCATTTCATCAAGAAAATAAATAAATTAAATTTTAGGCCAAAATATAGCCCACCCAGTCCAATAAAAAAAATTATAAAACTCACCCCGAACTTTGCAGCAACATGCGAAAACCATCATAAACTTTTTACTGTTTACGACTTTTTTGTATAACAAACTTTATTTGCTAAATATCTAATAGATATATAGCGATTTCATTAGTAAAAAAAATACCACCGAAAAAGTCTTCCAATGACGAACAAAATGAGCCCACTATTCATTTATTTTTGACACGCGCATGATTTTATAAATAAAAAAAGATTAATTTTAATGTATATAAAATAGAAGAACTTTTATAATACGCCCTTAACTTATCTAATGACTTTAAAAAACCACGAGGGCCCGACATTTACGTTTCTATAACCTTTAACATGACAAATAACTTCTAAGAGGGTGTGGTATGAAAGAGATGCAAAATCTTTGGCTTTAAAATCTGGGTGTGGGTCTCACTAAATACCGCTATTTGAAATCCTATCTAATTAGCCTGGTTTTGACGTGGTTTTGAGAATTGTGATGGGACCAATTATTTATGTCTATATCTATCTTTATTTTATTTTTAAGAATAAATATATTTTATCTCAAAGTTTTTATAAAAGAATTTTTATTTATTTTATATTTTATAATATATTTTCTCTCTCTTATATTAAATTCAAATCAAAATCCTAAGCCAAATCCAAATCTTAATCCAAATTCAAATCCAAATCCTAAACCAATTTACAAACCAAACGGGTCCTAATGTTTTGCTTTAATCCGTGTTTTCAGAAGCTCGAATTTGACAAGTACCGTAAAATGCAATAATTCGATCTATTATTTCATTTACAAATTTTGTTTATGTATGTTAAGAATCTGTTTTAAATAGGAGAAATGCTAGATTCATAAAATTTACAAAACTATATACAAACAATGACTTGTCGATCAAATATGAATGATAAGAAATATGTGGGGACAATTGGATCACTACATTTGCCAACTCATTATGTGGATATAGGCTAGGGGTGGACACGAGCCGAGCTGAGCTCGAGCCTGCCAGAGCTCGAGCTCGGCTCGTTTATTTATATAAATCTAGGGCTCGAGCTAGACTAACTTAAATAACATGTTGAATGAAATGAAGTTTCAAAGCTAGCTAATCACACTAGGCCTGAGCTCGTTTATTTTTTAAGCTCGTTTATACATGATACAATGTATAGAAATTATATACACGAATATAGTTTTAGGGCTCATTTAGGCTTGCGAACCTAATCAAGCTTTATATATAAAAGGTTAAAAGTGTAAAATGATATAATTTTGGCTTGGTTAGTTTCTATAGGCTTAGCCTATGTATTATTGTATCAAAAATAATCTTGTGAGTTCATATATTGTAATGACTAGTAATTGGAAATCAAGGGAAAATCGTTATTCAATAGAAATATCATAACCATAACCATATGATAATACATGAGGAAAACCAACAAAATGACTAATGGAATACATATGGTAACACATGAGGTAATACATGAGGAAACAGATTTACGACAAAAATAATGTGTCTTACATGCAGTATGATCAGATACATGAGGAAACGGCTTTAGATATGGTAATCCGTGTGGTTATTCCCAATTTCCCACCCCCCAAAATATATAATTTTTATATATGTTAAAAGGAATCTTTGTGGTTATGCACCCCATCGTAGGTTGTTATCACATAGCTTGGATCGTTTACATCTCTTTCTATCCTTTTCTTTACATTGCATCCTGCGACCGAGCATTTGAAGTAGTTCCTGCGTTTTCAATAATGCCATTTGGTAAATAACGTGTCTAAGAAATAACGTATACGTGCAAAGCAAGAAGAAATAATCTAAGAAACCTAGTTTGCTTCTAAAAGCTACATGTTCTGTAGGGCCATGCGTATAATAATAAGATAACCTTTTTTGTCATGTTTTGCCATTATACCTTGGATATGGACTACTCTTAACTGCTTTCTTTCCATATTTCTTCCATTTAAACCCATCATCGACGACCTCAAGATTCGTTTTCATACGAAGTGCAAGCTTCAATCCCTGATCATGCGTCAGTCTCTCTCTCGTCGTGCCCATATCTCTATGTTACACAAGTTAAGTAAAACACTTATAGTTAGATACATAGAACAAGCTGTTGAAAACCAAAAGAGCAAGAGATAGGGTCTTTTGATTTTAAAACCATTAAAATAAATAAATAGAAACACAATTACTGATCAACAAAACACTTGCTTGTGAAAATTATTTGGTCGTGGCATGAAGGAACCATCAATGGTATTGTGTGAACTTTTCGAACTAGAACCAGCTGTGAGTGATTCCGTAAGCATTTCTTGATAAACTGGTTTTTGCTCACCCATGTTAACATGGGCTGCAAAATCTGAATGATTCGTGTCTTGGTAAATTGTTTGATCAGTTAGCGAACGATAACTATTAAATATATCTTCAAAACCATGCTCACATGTTTGATCATCATGAGGGTAGTCACATGGAGGATTAGTTGGTTCAAAGTAGGGAAACATGGTGGACTCAGGATTGGACACTCTAAGATAGATATGATTAATTAAAGACAAAAGTTAATTTACGATGGATTGTTGCTGTTTATATAATGTTTTCAATATGAGTTTCTCAATAGTTAAATGTTAATTAGTCTCTCCGTCTCAAATTATATATCCACTTTCATATTTCACAAAATTTTTAAAAAATAAACCTCTTACAATTTTAATCAATAAAATTTAATTTTCACCCACTTAAAAACATTTTGATAAGTTTAAATTGAAAATGAATATTAATTTTGAGACAACCAACCAAACATAGCAAAGTGGATTTTGGGATGAAAGGTGTAATGTATATTCTAAGAACCATTAAAAACGTGGTCATTTCATCGAAAAAATAAATAAATTAAATTTTAGGCCAAGAAAATAGCCCACCCAGTCCAATCAAAAAAGAAATACAAAGCTCACCCCAAACTTTGCAGCAACATGCGAAAACCACCCTAAACTTTTTACTATTCACGAGTTTTTTATATAACAAACTTTATTTGCTGAGTATCTGATAGATATCTAGCGATTTCATCAATAAAAAAAATACAGCTGGAAAAGTCTTTCGATGACGAATAAAATGAGCCCAATATTGAAATATTTTCTATTTGCGCATGATTTTATTAAAAAATAATAAATTAATAACAAAATGAATTTTAATATATATAAAATAGAAGAACTTTTATAATGCACCTTTAATTTATCAAATAACTTTCAAAAACCACAGGGGCCAGACATGTACGCTTCTATAAACTTTAATATGACAAATGACTTTTAAAACTGACCTGTTTTTTTAATAATCTACACAACAATCTAGCAATTTCTTGAACAAAAAAAAAATAACGCCAGCAAGGTCTTCCGATGACGAACAAAACGAGCCTAATTCTAATATACTTTTGACGTCCGCATGATTTTATAAATATATGTGAAGTTAATACATATATAAAATAAAAGAACTTCTGTAATGCACCCTTGATGCTGTCAAAGGAAAAATAAAGGAAAAACCATACAACATACCAATGGCCAAAACACGGAAAATTTCCGTTATGAATTTTTCGCAACAACACAAATAAAGAAACGACATGCATGCCCCCGTAACAAGGCGTGGGTGCACTTCAACTCATTTTCTACTATAGATTGTTGGAATATGTTTTGTGACTAATGAATATAATAAATTCTATTAACTTTGAAACTTGCCAGGGCTCTTAAGAACAATGCGATGGGCCTAATGTAAGGATAATCCACTAATAGGCTCTTATAGCTAGAGCGGGAGTAGAACAACACTCAAATTGGAATGTAACTCGTCAAATAATACGGTAGGAAGACCCTTAGTGAAAATGTCTGTATACTCATAATGAAAAGCCACCTGAAGAACCCGAACCTGACGACGAACAACCAAATCTCGAACACAATGTGTATCAATCTCAATGTGCTTCATGCGCTGAGGTTTACCTGATCAGAGGATAAATAAACAACACTGACATTATAAAAATAGACCAAAGTAGCCAAAAGCAATGACATATGAAGCTCTCGTAACAAATTTCGTAGCCAGCAAGTCTAGGCAAAAGCTTCGCAACACCACGATACTCAGCCTCAGAACTAGACCTAGAAAGTATCAAGTGACGCTTAGATATTTAGGATAATAGGTTGTTGCCAAGAAACACACAATAACTTGAAGTCGATCTGCGCGTAATTGGACATCATGCCCAATCAGTTTCCGAATAGGTAACCAAGGAGGTAGTGAAGATGAAAATAACTGTAACCTATTAGCCAATGTTCCAAGGACAAAATGCAAGATCCGGTTGAGAGCTAAAAAATAAAGCTCCCAAAGAACATGCATGCATAGACAAACGTGTTGAACTACATATGAAATATTAGGGTGTGTGAAGGTAAGATATTGAAGAGCACCCACAAGGCTGCGATAAAAATTCGGGTCATACACAAGATCGCCAACAGGCCTTAGCTTAGATTCTGTCTCAACATGTTTCCGACAATGGTTACATTGAACCATTTGAGTTAGCCCAAGAATCTTAGATAAAAACATACCCAAAGCATCACGAGTGACTGGAATACCACGAAAATAATTAAGAGAATGACGATTAGTGATAGAGAAGTACATGTGAAGAGAAGCAACAATCCGCTATAATAAAGCTGCAGAAGAGGCTTTGAATACAATATTATTCACATATATAAGAAAATAAGAAATCTAGATCCCCTATTGATAAGGAAATATTTGTTACGCTTTTAGGGGGTCATTTAAGCCATAAATGGTGATTTTATGATCAAATATTACCTCAAATCATTCCTTTTCTTATTTTAGGTACTTGGAACGTGATTTCTGGAAAATGGTGCATTTTGGAGCTTTTCGGACATTTTTATGCTCAAATATGAAGAAAACAACAAAAGTCAAGAAAGTTAGGAAATCACACCTGACGGTGTCAGGCTTTACATGTTGACTCCGTCACCTTATGTTGGAATGATGATGGATTTTACATGTGACGACCCAGAAGAAAAGATGAAGCTAACACCTGACAGCGTCAGTGTTACAAGGTTGAGGCCGTCTGGCTTTGATGGTACACGAGACGGGCCAGAAGGAACCAAAGAGTGACGGCGTCAGAAGTGAATCTAGGTGATCCGACAACCCTAATCACGGTGGTCAGACGGCGTTAAGGTTTATAACCTGACGCCGTCAGCTTGTATTCTCTATATATAGTTTTGGATTTTTCATTCATTAGGGGGGAACTTTTGTTCAAAAACCCTAGCCGAATTGTACAGCCATTGTAAGGGTTTCATACCCTTCTTTCATCCATGTTTAATTAAAGATAAGTTAATCTTTTAATCATTCAAAATGTCTATGTGTTGTTTGATTATCTTTTATGNTAAGGTTTATAACCTGACGCCGTCAGCTTGTATTCTCTATATATAGTTTTGGATTTTTCATTCATTAGGGGGGAACTTTTGTTCAAAAACCCTAGCCGAATTGTACAGCCATTGTAAGGGTTTCATACCCTTCTTTCATCCATGTTTAATTAAAGATAAGTTAATCTTTTAATCATTCAAAATGTCTATGTGTTGTTTGATTATCTTTTATGCTTGTCTTTCTTTTAACATGCTAGCTTAGGTTTTTTAGTGTTTGCTTAGATCTAATGAAACATAGCTATTAATTATTGATTGTTTGTTTGTTTGATTGTATTGGGTGATTGATTTCACGTTAGGTTCAAGAAAACTGGTGAAGCGTGGCTTTGCACCTTTGCAAAAGGTTTTACTTCTCAAGGGATCTTGAGAAACTTGCAATCCCCACCAGGCAGTGTACCTGACCGATGTACTATAGTGAGTGGCAAGTACCGGGGGATTGATCATTCTCTAGGGGAATAGTGTCATTAGGATTAAAAGCTACGTAAACTAGTACTAAAGGTTGCAAAACCACGCATCAAGTTTCTGGCGCCGCTGCCGGGGAATAGTTATTGTTTAGGTTGAATTTTATTTTTATTAGGTCTACTCATTATATTCCTATCTAATGATTTTTTATTTTCTTTTTATTAGGTTTTCTTTAGTCTATCTTTTTCTTTGTTCCTTTGTTCATAACTATTACCATCCGCCATTATGGAAGGTGGTACTATCCTTGATCCCGCCAACCCACCACAACCAAACCAACCACCTAGAGCACGCACTCTAGGAGAATACTCCCGACCTAGCCACCAAGGCTATCGAAACACCATTGAGCTCACCCAAGGAGCCAATGTGTCTCCCTTGCGATCCGACACCATCCGGTTGGTGCAAACCAGATGTGCATTCCATGGACTTCGTTCCGAAGATCCAAATCAACATCTCAAGGACTTTCTCAAAATCATAGATTCTATAGACCTTGATGTTACCACTCTAGAGATGACCCGATTGCGTCTCTTCCAATTCTCTCTACGTGACCAAGCTAGCAAATGGCTTGACTGTTCACCCACGGGATCCATCACCTCTTGCGATGATCTCACCTGTCGTTTCCTTGCTCAATTTTTCCCACCAGGGAGAGCTACCAAGTTAAGGAATGACATCTTGAATTTCCAACAATTTCAATGTGAAACTCTTTACAAAGCATGGACTCGTTTCAAGAACTTACTCCAAAAATTCCCTCATCACGGCATTGATCTTTGGCTTCAAGTCCAAATCTTTTATGATCATGTCAATCAATCCACAAGGCAAACCATTGACCAAGCGGCCGGTGGTAAGCTACGTGACAAGAATGCGGAAGAATCATGGGGAAACATAGAAGACCTCTCTCTCTATGACAATGAGTGTTGGAATGACCCCCGTGATTTGAATAAAACGGTCAAGGCAATATCTTTGCCCTCGAATAATTCAAGAATTCCCAACCGTAGGATCATGGAACTAGAGGACCAAGTCAAGTTTCTCATGAAATCCTACGAAGCTCCTAAACCTTCAAGCCAAGTGAACAAAATCATTTCTTCGTGTGAATTATGTAGTTGTCCCCACGACACTCGTGATTGCATGGAACTCCCCGAACAAGCTTTTGCGGACTACGCATCCTCGCATACTGATGTAGCGGGAGAAAAGTGGTACACTTTCAAACCCGAGCCAAACTCTTATGGTGATTCATACAACCCCTCTTGGAAAAGTCACCCAAACGTTAGGTGGAAACAAAACCAAAACCTGCCCCTGAATAATTCTTCCAATCCACCTAATCGTTTTCAACCAAACGGTTCAACCTCGAATCGTACTTTCAACAACAATCCTTCCAAAAACTATGGTAATACCAATAATTTTGAAGGACTGTTGTCCAATTTTATGGCATCTCAAGAAGCTCGAATCTCTAAGTTTGAAGCCGATTTCAACCAACAACAAAATAAGATGAAAATAAAATTGATAATTTAATCAAAGATTTTAATAACCAAGGAATGACCCCATCTACCAAAGCTGTAAGAAATCCTAGTGGGGGAAATGAGGTTATGGATCCTTCATCATCTAAACATGTACATTTTGTCAACGTAGTCACTATTAAACTGCTTGAGAGTAGTTGCAAGGATGGTGATGAATGTAAGGTTGAAGTAGGAGGAAGTTCTGAGAAAGGTGTCAAGAATAGGATGGAAATGGGAGAGGAATACTTCAACAAGTTTCCCACTAAGGATGAGCTCGCATACCACAAAAATCTATTAGATGATCCTAATCCATTAATTTATAGAAATCTACCGATTATTCGAGCTGGCAACCCAACCAACATAAACATACCATGCAATATTGGGCATTTGTGTAGAAGGCTTACATCGATCTTAAGACACCCATAAATATCGTCTCTAGGACATTCTACGATTGGATTATAAAAAGCAATTAGCTCCTAGGATTGATCCCATGACGGGAAGAACAAGCAATTTTGTGGGGAGAGTTAGAGGGTTGCCCGTTTACGTAAGAAATTTCACCTAGGTCTTTGATTTTGTGATCTTAGAGGATGTTAATCCCGCGGTCGACATCAATTTATCAAATGTTGTGTTTGGAAAACCATTCGTTGAGGTCTCTAGAATGAATTATGATCCATCATTAGGGATAGTTAAGTTCAAAGATGAGACCGACAAAATTGCCTACCAAATGCCCCATAAGATAGAACAATTTTGACTCATATCAAGCCTAGAAAAAGAATTCAAGCAGTCGGTACACTATAGGAGTGATGAGGATAAGAAGAAGGGACTAGACTACGTAATGAGGAAAATATTTGGGTTCTACAAGGAATGTCAAAAACTAGGTCCAGAATATAAAACCAAACCAGAGGATGATCTAGAGGGCATGACAAATGATGGAGTCATGTAATAGAGTGTGACTTTGAGTCTAGCTACAAGACTCGTAAATAAAGAAAAGCGCTTCTTGGGAGGCAACCCAAGCTTTTATTTGTTTGTTTGTTTATTTTCTTTTATTTGCTTCCGTATGCATGTTTCATTCGTATTGTTTATTGTTCATGTCTCAAATATAAATTGTGAAAATGCTTTATTTTGTTTTTAACCTCGTCTTAATTACATATAAAGGTGGTTTGGAAAAGATAAGTGTAAGGGAAATCCAAATTTGTTTTAAAGAACGAATTCATCATGAACGATAACAATAAGATATAAACATGCATATTAGTATTTGTTTGAGTCAAATGCTTGTATCGAGTCACAATGAATGTTTTTGCAGGATTCCAGGAATTAAAACATAGGTTTTTCTAGAAATTTTCCGGAAACAAGATATAAAGAATTCTATCAGATCATTTCTGACAGCGTCAGGAGTTACAACCTGACGACGTCAGATGTAGTTTTCTGAAAATTTTCCAGGTTTTGTTTTTCTGCTAGAATTATAAAGTTCTCGAGCCTAACGTGAAATCAATCACTCAATACAATCAAACAAACCAAGAATCAATAATTAATAGCTAGGTTTCATTAGATCTAAGCAAACAGTAAAAAACCTAAGCTAGCATGTTAAAAGAAAGACAAGCATAAAAGGTAATCAAACAACACATAAACATATTGAATGATTAAAATATTAACTTATCTTTAATTGAACAAGGATGAAAGAAGGGTATGAAACCCTTACAATAGCTGTGAAATTCGGCTAGGGTTTGTTGCACAAAAGTTTCACACTAATGAATGAAAAATCTAAATCTATATATAGAGTTACAAAGCAGACGGCGTCACCCTTTGGATCCTGAGGCTGTCAGATCGTCGTGTCTAGGGTTTCTCGGATTGCATCAAAGACATCTGACGCCGTCCCGTGTATTCTTCTTTGGGGTGTCCCTCTTTGTGGTAACACGTGACGGCCTACTTGAAACATAACGTGACCCCATCACGATGTAATCATCAATTTCTTCTCTGGCGCATCAAGTGCAAATAGTTATCTTCCTCTTGATTCATCAAACGACGGCATCACCTTGTGACTTCTAACGCCGTCAGGTACTGTTTCTAGCATGGTTTCTTGACTTTGTCGTTTTCTTCACTTTTAGGGCTTAAATGACCCCCTAAAAGCGTAACAAATAATTCCAGAATTCTTGTCCAAAGTACCTAAAATGACAAAAGGAATAATTTGAGGCAATATTTGATCATAATATCACGATTTAGGGCTTAAATGACCTCCTAAATGCGTAACAATATTTTCTTATCAACTGGTCGACCTCCTATATGGTAACCGGCTTGAACGTCTTGGGAAACGTATTCGGCTGTGTACACCGATGTTATTGGTTGTTTTTAATGCATAAGTGACTATTAAGGAGGCCATGATAGGATACTAAACGTGTCGTCATAGGAAGAGATAAAAGCTTATAGAGTTGGGGAAGGACGTACACGCCCCCACGACTGGTATTAAGGAAAACAACCCTTTATCCAAACAATTATAACAAATCAACTAATCAATAAGAGATAGCTATGGAGAATTGAAATCTAAGTTAACACATCTTCTCACTATAAGAAGTTCATCAAATTAAATTTTCTTGTTTATTTTATTTTATTTGCATTAGTAGTATTTTTGAGTTAGTTGACTAGCAACTAATTCTGCCCACTCTTCCAATACCCGAGATTTTACTTTGCTTTCATAAAAACATAAAAATACAAAAAGAATCATCCGTCACCTTTAGACCTAGTGACTTAGCTTTCAATCCTAACGACACTATTCTCTTAGAGAACGATCAATCCCCCGGTACTTGCTACTCACTATACTACATCGGTCATGTACACTACCTGGTGGGGATTGCAAGCTTCTCAAAATCCCTTGAGAAGTAAAACCTTTTGCAAGGTTGCAAAACCACGCATCACCTATCAAAATATAAATAAGGAGGAGTCACACTGACTATGATAAAAACCTACTCACGTGATATATGTAGCAAAGTGCTAAAACCAAGCCCGAGGAACTTGCTTAAGACCTTAAATAGAGCGACAATAGGAACTTGCATATAAGCCGATAAACTCTTTGTGGAAAGGCATTCTTGACATTGAGTTGATAAACAGGCCAATACCGAGAAACCACAAGGCTGAAAACAGTCTAAATGGTAGCCAGTTTGACAATCGGACTACACATCGCATCTATATCTACGCCCAATAATTGCGTACTTCGCACCAAAAGACGACCTTGTAGCGACTTAGAGTACCATATGCTAAATATTTATGCCTAAACAGCCACATGGAATGAACAATGTGCGCATACGCGGGTCGAGGCACAGAAGTCTAAGTATCACTTTTTATAATTGCATTTTATTCATCAATTATAGCATTATGTCAATTAGGGTCATTAAAGGCATCCGTATAAGACTTAGGTATGGGAGACACAGTAGACACATTTAACGTAATATGGTAAGTCGTTGGACGATTAGACCCAACACAAAAATGATGTACCATGGGGTTAAAAATACCAGGTGAACATTAGAAGGAAGCTGGGCTGATGTGGACGTGGGAGGAGTAGGGGTTCTATGGGCCGTAGAGGGTGAATTGAGCACATGAGGTGTTTGGGCCATAGTTAGTGTAGGGTCTTGTTGAACCGAACTCATGGTAATAGGAATTGTTATTGGGTCATGGTAATAGAGGAACTAGGGGATTACTGGGCTAGGCAAATGGGAGGTGTATCATGGGTTGGTTTTTCCAAAGTAGTAGTAGAGGAAACATGACCAGTAGGTGTAGTTCAAATAATGTGATTAAGTAAATTCCGAGGAATGTTTAAAAAGGTTTAGGATGGAGGGGAGGTGGTTGTCATGAAACCATAAGGAAAACGGATTCATAAAAAATAACGTGTCATGAAAGAATGAATTTATTAAAGTTCAAATCAAGGCAATGATAGCCACTATGATTAACCGGATATCCCAAAAAAATGGAAGGTTTAGCACGAGGTTCAAGTTTTTTATTTACATGTAGGAGGGGGTAACATAACCAACGAAATACACACAAAAGTTAATAATCCGGTGTGATTCCAAATAAAGGGGTGTGACGAACATCATTCTCAATGGTACTAGAGAGCAAAATATTGAGTAGGTGAGTAGCCATATAAAGTACTTTGATAACATCAAATAAAGAAAAATATTATCCATCGTTTATCCCATATATATTGCTCATTTTATGTTATTTATGTAAGATGTTGATATAAATAATGCCCAAAAACGTTATTAATATTTTTCGATATCTCTACGTTTGATAATCACAAAATGTAAAATCGTTAAACGTAAGATTATGACGTAAACAAGTATTTAGTCATAAATATTTATTTTAACAACTTAATCACTTAAGGTATGAATAAACAAAATGCCTATTGCATCTTTTGATCAAAGGAACATTTACTTAATCAATAGATTTTTTTAAAATTCTAAAAACATTTTATATCTTTTAGAAAGCATTTTTGGTATTAAATAAATATGTTTAATTCATTATAAATACATGAATTCAAATTTTCAAACAAAAATGGCAAAAATATTCCAGGAGCACAAAAAGATAAAACTGAGCAACGGATATAAGGGGTGGCCCCCTTAAATAGATGGGCGGTCCCCTTATACTTTAAAGGGACCGGCCACGCTCCTCTTGCCCTCAGCTTTGCCTATAAATACTAGTTCATTCCTGGACTTTTTCCTCACCTTTTGCACTCAAACTTTATGTTCTTAATCCTCTTACATATCCTTCAAAATCCTTTAATCATATAATCTTAAGCTTTTGTTTTCAAGTGATCCAAGCTTCAACCATTCAAGTGCAAGAGAAGAATAATTCTATCCATCAACACTAGAAGTATTGCAACTTAGTGTGTCCTCATTATCTAAGTTGTTTATGTGTTATAATTTGTAAATCATTCATTTGCGTGAAGGTGTGTATACTAGTTATGTGACAACTGGCAAAACCGGGAGTCATTTTAAAATACCGCATTGCTTTGAAAATTAAATTATGTTAAACATTTAAGAATTTTCTTTTGGATTGCATTAAATTTGATCTAATTATGGAATTTGGTTGAGTTATGGAATGATTGAATTGGTATATCGTGTTATTGGATATATTCTGTTGCGTTAGTTAGGCACTACTATGACTCCAGCACTAGGAAAACCTAATCATTCGAATTTTATTGAGTTCGGTTTGCGTTTTGTAGGTCCAAAGATTTGGATCTTAGCAGCCTTTGTCAGACAATAAACACCTTGGATAAATCCAAACTATCTATATGAGAAACTCTAAACAATGTATACTTGATGTTAATGCAGAATGTTAACACAAGCAGTAAGAACAACACAGAGAATTACTAACTTTGTTTTCTATTAATTTCTAGAAAACTTGGCATAGAACTCAATGCCGTAGGGTTCCTTTTATACTATAAGGAAACCCTAATTCTACAAAACGTGTGAAAGGATGCATACATATCTTCTCCTAAGATATCTAACCGTGTGCATATCCTTTCCTATAATATCTCCTAAGATATCTAACTTGTTCAGCAAAACAGACTTAACTAAACATAAACAGACTTAACTAATCTGGCCAGACTTAACTTTGTACTGGCAGACTTAACTAAACCTACCCGACTTAACTAAACCTACCCGACTTAACTAGAGTATTCAGACTTTTAAGTTCCTTTCTTCAGAAATGGTTTGAAGATTTTGAATGTAATCTCCATTGGAATTATTTTGAGCTGCAACTTTTGTTGAATCTTGAGATATTGCAGCAACCTTCAAATCTTGAGTACCACTTGATCTTTGCAGCAACATTGACAATTTGTACATCAAATCAAAAGTTTCATACTATTCTCATCACTTCCAGGTGTGTAAACTCCTGTGAGAGGTGAATCATTGAAAATTTAATGGATTTGATGTCTCTTTACCAGATAGCCATTACTTCTGGAGTAGCCAATGTTTCAGTATTAATACTATGGTACATTGATAACCATTTGATTTTTAGCAAACCACCAGCTATCAACGGATTTGATATGTCTTTACCAAAAGCCGTTTGCTTTTGGACTAGCCAACTCTTTGATGGAATGCAGTCATCATCTTGGTGAGTTGATTACCAATTATGGTTTTTCCATTACCTTTACCACAAGCCATAACCTTATGGGCTAGTCAACTCTTCACTATAACAGATATGGTGAGTTGAATACCGTACAATTTTTGACAAATTGTCAGCCATAAACGGATTTGAGATATCTTTACCTAGAGCCATTTGCTCTTGGATTAGCCCGTCCTTATGTGGGTTAGACATGGTGGACTGATAACCATTTGTTGTGTTAGTGCAAAGCACATTCACCAAGTGTTATATCCAAAAATCCATCTATCATGAGAATTTATCCAAACATATGTGAAAAGGAACTCTTCAAACCCTTCTATACCTTTTCAGATGTAGTTGTTGACTTGCATCTTGTTGCAGAAGTCTATCAATTTCAGCATAACTTTCCTCCTCTTGTCTGATCTGTTTCCTTGATTGTTTAGCCATAGAGGGTGATTGATCAATTTGTTTTCCGTTCCTCTGTCTACCACTGATTGGAGCAGACTTATCCTTTGCACCAGACTTAATTGCCTCTTTGTCCACAGATCAGCAGTATTAACCATTTTTGTAAAAAATATCTTCAGTAAATATCTAAGATAGTTATTATTCCACCCGATACGCATTAATTACCACTGTACTTTGACTTTTCCTATAAAAGGAATTTCAAAACACATTTACCCATATCAATTTCCCCTAATTATTTTCTAACCCTAAGATAATCCAAATCAGCATCATCATCACCATGTCAAGCTAACCAGAAGTAATTAATCTTACCTCTGATTCATCATCAGACTCAGTCGATAACACACCCCACTTACTACCAGCACATCAAACCTCACAATCATCCATAAGAANAGATAGTTATTATTCCACCCGATACGCATTAATTACCACTGTACTTTGACTTTTCCTATAAAAGGAATTTCAAAACACATTTACCCATATCAATTTCCCCTAATTATTTTCTAACCCTAAGATAATCCAAATCAGCATCATCATCACCATGTCAAGCTAACCAGAAGTAATTAATCTTACCTCTGATTCATCATCAGACTCAGTCGATAACACACCCCACTTACTACCAGCACATCAAACCTCACAATCATCCATAAGAAAGCATGATGTGGGCTCATCAAGCAGACCAATCAACTCACCCAAAGCCCCATCGTCATCATCCACTGATGATTCACATCCACTATTTCGATATCCATATCAAGATGAACCTCGACCATTGAAGTCCCCCTTTCTCCCTTCATCTGAAGACGATAGTGTTGTGAATCCAAGTGATTTATCTCGGGGTTCTGATGATTCCACAGAACGTTTAGAGCCAATATTTACTAGATTGGTGACAGAGGAAGAGGAGAGGCCAACAGCAGATGGAGAGAGGCCCCAATCTTCACAACCCCAACCAAGGTCACGCTCCAGAAATCCACCACTCCCAGAGAGAAGAGAGGTGGTGATTGGTCTCATGTGTTCATAGCTTTCCCAGGGAGTGTAGAAGGACAAGGGTAAGGGAAAAACTGTTGAGATGCAGGGGAAAGGGAAAAGGAAAATGGAGTAGGTTGGGTGGTGGTATGATGCTTGGCTCTAAAGATATAAAACTAGGTTCTTGAGCATCATCATCATCGTTTTCATTAATCCAACCATGCCAAGACTTTTGTAATGATGGTAGTAGTATCTAGGGTGACAGATTAGATGATTGTGTTTAGGAATGGTCTTATGCTTCATTTGGAATTGTTTTGTAAGCTGTAACCTTAATCTTTAATGAATGAAAGACTTGTCTCTTATTTCTCAAATTGTATCACTGTTTCTTCTCTTATGCAGAACCAAGCTCTTTACATAACCACATGAAATAGTTTTCCTGCAAAACAAAGTTAGTGACACAAAATACTTCTAAACAAAAGACACCTGATTTAAAAACAACCAACAATCCTTCCCTGAGGCATATGGCTTCCCTTAGGCTTATGCCTCCCCTCAAACTTTTCATTCAAGGGTTAACCATACCCAGGTTCATCAAAAGCTTTTGTTTATCGACAATAGCCATATTAGTATGAATCTTAGACACCTGTATCAAATGTTTTCATATGTACCTCTAATGAAAATGGTGCCTAATCTTAATATGCTAAGTTCTAATATGAAGAACTGGATGAGTAGTATAAAAGTATACTGCCAAACTTAATTTTGGTCAACCAGACTTAATCACCTGACTTAACAAATGACCAATAGGGACTCAAAAGAAATTCAAACATAGCCTCTGTATGTCTACAATCCACATCTTCCCTGTAAGAGTTAGTCCAAAAAAGACATAGATATGCACTCATCTTAAACGCCCATATTATGCACATTTATTCAGATTGTTAACAAGAGTGATTTTTGTTTCAAATTGTACATTTAACCTCCCTTTAAATGTGGCTAGGTATTATGTAATTTTAAGAAACCATAACTTTATTAAGCATGAAAATGTGTATAAAATACTTAATTCAAAACAAAAGAAATCATGATGTTTGCAAACCATGAAACACACATGTCCTAGTGACTTATTCAAACACAATGCAAGTCTCTTAAAATGATGCAATAACCTTGAAAAGATATGATGGCTTTCTCAAAAGTTAAGCTCTATTCCTTTCCTTTGCTTTGGAGTCATGATCAAGCTCATCACAGATCTGAGTTAAAAGTTAACCACCTATGCTGAGAAGAAGATTGTCTACAGNAACCATGAAACACACATGTCCTAGTGACTTATTCAAACACAATGCAAGTCTCTTAAAATGATGCAATAACCTTGAAAAGATATGATGGCTTTCTCAAAAGTTAAGCTCTATTCCTTTCCTTTGCTTTGGAGTCATGATCAAGCTCATCACAGATCTGAGTTAAAAGTTAACCACCTATGCTGAGAAGAAGATTGTCTACAGCATCATAGTCAATTCCTTCTTCTTGCCTGTACCCTTGAGCCTTCAATCTAGCTTTGTTTCTGACAACCACACCTCTTTCATCTCTCTTGTTTTTGAAGATCCATTTGGTACTAATGTCTTTAATCCCATGAGGCAGTCTATAAGAGCCCATACTTGTTGCAGTTTGGACTGTAAGAGTTCTTCTTGCATGGCTTCAACCCAGCTTTCATTATCCAGAAATTCTTGTTGGTCTTTGTGATTGTTTCCACTTTTATCCCTGCCAAATCTCCAGCATTCATTTCTTGCTGGAAACAGGTTGATGTACAATTTTCTTTCAAAGATGTCCATTTGTTCTATGGAACCTAGTTTGTGCTCAGAGCATCCACTATCAAATACATCTTTATAGCTTAGTTCCTGCAATGAATGATCCTGCACAGAGGTAAGAGATTAGTTTCTCTTGATGACCCAGGCCTGTGCAGGCTTGGGTCCAGTTTGTGGATCTACATACTTGTAAATCTTGTATGAACAAGATCCATCAATACTAGAATTGGACTTATAGGTAAGCTCTCTTTTGAATGGGTCCCATTTCCAGTAATCTGAGTCTCTAGAAGGAGACCTTCTTTTATCCTTTACAACATAAGAGTTTGGGGTCTTTGCTGTATTATTTCCAATGGGTCTCCCTACAGGTGATTTTGATTTAGACAAACTTCTTCTTTGATTAAAATTTTTCATCTGTGAGATAGGTCTTCTCACAGGTGAAGAAGATTTTGCAAAGTAATTTCTCTGATTAGCTTGATTCACCTGTGGTTTAACTGGTTGTTTTGGTCTGTAATAGCCAGTATTAACCTTGGGATGGGCAGGATTAACCTTTTGCCCAACAGGTTTAACCTGGTTTCTACCTGTATTAACATTTGGTCTACCAGAATTAATTTTGGAGTGACCAGTATTAACCCTTGAATAAGCAGAATTAACTTTTGTGTTACCAGTATTGAGTAGAACTTGCCTAGGGACAAACTGATTAGCATGATTAATTCTGTTAGCATTGTTCCACACAGGTTTAACCACATGATTACTAGTATTAACCATTTTCTGTTTTCTCAACTCATTTTCCTTAGCCATCCTTTTTTCATGAAAATCACAATCTTTTATCAAATAACTAATACTATTACACAAAAAACATCTTTTCTGAGTATATACATAACGTCCTCCTAACACTCTGTTCCATTTATGATTCTTTTCCCTTTTTGGTGTCTCTGGTTTATTTACTTGTTGCCTAGGAGATTTTAAGTGAGTTTCACAACTAGGTTCAACAGGTTTTTGTTCATGTTCAGACACAACAGGTTTATCACTTTTAACTGATTCAGACTTTGATACTTCACTTGACACACTTTCAGGTTCTGATTTAGAGGACTCAAAGATGTTTCCAAGTGAACCTTCACTATCATTGGATTGACAAGTGGAGTATTCACTGGTTTTATCTTCTGAGACTTTTGTTTCAGGCACTTGAGGTCCTTTTTTACCATACACATATAGTGATTCATCAAACTTTTTCACAGGTAAAGGAGTATAGTCTCCACTTAAAGGAGGTGGAACTCCTTTGTAATTATTAGTTTTTAAGAATCTACTATATTCAATTGAATCAGCCAAGTCAGTATCAGAAGCAGTAAACATACTTCTATCCATCTCTTCTTCATAACTTAGAACCTCACTATCTGATTTTATCTCATATCCTAGGCCAATTTTACATGTTGAATGCCACTGTCTATTAACTTTGACAAATTTTTAGAAGAATTTTTCCATTTGTCTACAATCTGTTGCAATTCTTTTTTTTTCTTTAAGAGCTCTTTCACCAATTCTCCTATACCTTTTCAGTTTTTCATCTTTAGCATATATTTCATTAGCCTGAAAAGTAAGTTTTTGGTTTAAATTGGCTAGTTGTGTTTGAAGTTTATCAACCTGAGCTTCTAAAGTTTTGACACCATTTTCATAAGCAAGTATTCTTATCTCTTGTTCTTCTATTTGATTTGTTTGTTCATCACACATAGCCTTAACATTGTTGTATGAATCAATACACAGTTTAGAACATAGAGATACCTCATAGTTAGAGCTTATGGCCATAAGATCATGGTTTGTAGGTTCCTCCTCAACAATGTGCTCTACCCAATTTATGATGCCATCATCCATAGTCAGCAGACCAACCTGGCTTGTCTCCTTCTTGTGGGATTCCTCTGGATACATCCTCTTCTTTTTCTCTTCAGAATTTACCTTTGCTATACATTCTCTTGCAAAGTGACCATTTTTGTTGCACTTCTAGCATACAAGCTTTGATTTGTCATAACCAACTGGCTTATTTTTATTATATTTAATGTTTCTTCCAGTTTTCTTGAAGAATCTCTTCATCCTGAGTGCAATCATGGCCAGTTGCCAGTTGATATCCATCTCTTCAATATCAACATCATCAATCTGATCAAGATCATCATGTATGAGATCTCTTTCTTCAGATCTTCTTGCAAAAAGAGAGTAAAGAACTTCATTAGCAAAGCCAGCAAAATCATCTCTTTCCTTGTTGTTAGAAGAGGAAGCATAGCTGCCAAGATTAAAACTGCCAGAACTAACTCTGTTAGTACTGGTCTTGCCTTGTCCAACAAAGGCAGCATTGGCATCACTGGATGATGATTTTAAGCTTCCTTTGACATCTTGTTCAAAAACCCTAAGATTGTTGAACAAATCATCAATAGACCAGTTGTCAACACCTTCTTTTAGCCTCATGCTCATAGTTACATTGATCCATTCTTTAGGCATAGATCTGAGAAACTTATGGTTTGCATCTTCAGAAGACACATTTTTCCCTTTTTGGTGTCTCTGGTTTATTTACTTGATGCCGAGGAGATTTTAAGTGAGTTTCACAACTAGGTTCAACAGGTTTTTGTTCAGGTTCAGACACAACAGGTTTACCACTTTTAACTGATTCAGACTTTGATACTTTACTTGACATACTTTCAGGTTCTGATTCAGAGGACTCAGAGATGTTTCCAAGTGAACCTTCACTATCATTGGATTGACAAGTGGAGTATTCACTGGTTTTATCTTCTGAGACTTTTGTTTCAGGCACTTGAGGTCCTTTTTTACCATACATATATAGTGATTCATCAAACTTTTTTTCAGGTAAAAGAGTCTAGTCTCCACTTAAAGGAGGTGGAACTCCTTTGTAATTATTAGTTTTTAAGAATCTATTATATTCAATTGAATCAGCCAAGTCAGTATCAGAAGCAGTAAACATACTTCTATCCATCTCTTCTTCATAACTTAGAACCTCACTATCTGATTTTATCTAATATCCTAGGCCAATTTTACATGTTGAGTTCATGCCACTGTCTATTAACTTTGACAAATTTTTGGAAGAATTTTTCCATTTGTCTACAATCTGTTGCAATTCTTCTTTTTCTTTAAGAGCTTTTTCACCAATTCTCCTATACCTTTTCAGTTTTTCATCTTTAGCATATATTTCATTAGCCTAAAAAGTAAGTTTTTGGTTTAAATTGGCTAGTTGTGTTTGAAGTTTATCAACCTGAGCTTCTAAAGTTTTGACACCATTTTCATAAGCAAGTATTCTTATCTCTTGTTCCTCTATTTGATTTTTTTGTTCATCACACATAGCCTTAACATTGTTGTATGAATCAATACATAGTTTAGAACATAGAGATACCTCAGAGTTAGAGCTTATGGCCATAAGAGCATGGTTTGTAGGTTCCTTCTCATCAGTGTGCTCCACCCAATTTATGATGCCATCATCCATAGTCAGCAGACCAACCTGGCTTGTCTCCTTCTTGTGGGCTTCCTCTTGATACATCCTCTTCTTTTTCTCTTCAGAATTTACCTTTGTTGTACATTTTCTTGCAGAGTGACCATTTTTGTTGCACTTCCAGCATACAAGCTTTGATTTGTCATAACCAACTGGCTTATTTCCATTATATTTAATGTTTCTTCCAGTTTTCTTGAAGAATCTCTTCATCCTGAGTGCAATCATGGCCAGTTGCCAGTTGATATCCATTTCTTCAATATCAACATCATCAATCTGATCAAGATCATCATGTATGAGATCTCTTTCTTCAGATCTTCTTGCAAAAAGAGAGTAAAGAACTTTATCAGCAAAGCCAGCAGAATCATCTCTTTCCTTGTTTTTAGAAGAGGAAGCATAGTTGCCAGAATTAAAACTGCTAGAACTAACTCTGTTAGTACTGGTCTTGCCTTGTCCAACAAAGGCAACATTGGCAGCACTGGATGATGATTTTAAGCTTCCTTTGACATCTTGTTCAAAAACCCTAAGATTGTTAAACAAATCATCAATAGACTAGTTGTCAACACCTTCTTTTAGCCTCATGCTCATAGTTACATTGATCCATTCTTGAGGCATAGATCTGAGAAACTTATGGTTTGCATCTTCAGAAGACACAGGAGAACCATGAGCTTCTAGTTGAGACATTAGGTGTTGGAACCTTTCATAAACTTTTTCAAGCCCTTCAGAACTGCTCACTGTGAAAGCCTCAAATTGCTGTTTGAGTATGGCCTTTTGCATCTTCTTGGAGTTGGCATTCCCTCCAAATCTGACTCGAATTGCTTCCCAGATCTCTTTGGCATCATCCATCCCATGGAATCTTCTTAGGGTTCTTTTGGAATGGCCATTAGAAGAATGGTCCTAGCTTTCCTTTCTTTCTCCACAGCATGTATCTCTGCAGCAGTAATTGGTGGAAGCACTTTAATAGTACCATCCTTGCCTACAGAAATTCTTTTCTTTGAGTTTCCATTCTGTATGACTTTTCACACATCATTATCTATGTACTCCAGATAATGTTCCATCTCCATAGCCCATATATCATACTCTTCCTTTTTGAGAATTGTAAGTTTGATATTTGCTATAGGCACAAGCTGCTGTTGGTGTTTTGGCTTCTCATTGTCAGAGACAACATCTTCATGGTTTGATTCTTCAGCCTCAGAGTCACTGTTACGACTAGAGAATTCATCAACAGGTTTGGACATCTTTATGGAATTTTGGTGAGTGTTTGAGTGGTTATTTTGTGGATCTGCGTTTCTTCTTACTCAGAGTTCCTCAACGAGGCTCTGATACCACTTGTAGGTCCAAAGATTTGGATCTTAGCAGCCTTTGTCAGACAATAGACACCTTGGATAAATCCAAACTATCTATATCAGAAACTCTAAACAATGTATACTTGATGTTAATGCGGAATGTTAACACAAGCAGTAAGAACAACACAGAGAATTACTAACTTTGTTTTCTATTAATTTCTAGAAAACTTGGCATAGAACTCAATGCCGTAGGGTTCCTTTTATACTATAAGGAAACCCTAATTCTACAAAACGTGTGAAAGGATGCATACATATCTTCTCCTAAGATATCTAACCGTGTGCATATCCTTTCCTATAATATCTCCTAAGATATCTAACTTGTTCAGCAAAACAGACTTAACTGAACATAAACAGACTTAACTAATCTGGCCAGACTTAACTTTGTACCGGCAGACTTAACTAAACCTACCCGACTTAACTAGACTATTCAAACTTTTAAGTCTGTTACAAATAATTCCCAACACGTTTTATTTTATATAAACGTATTTATTATCAAAACCATTGGAAAAACGTATTTAAAGTGGTCGGTGACGTGTCGTTGGTGATGTTTATTATTTTTCGTCATTTATTTTATACATTTTCGGAAAAGTTAAGCAAGTATTTCACCAATAGTCCTTGTTTTGAGCCCTTTGAGGAAAATAAGAGAAAGAGAGGGACCATTTTGTAATTTTCAGATATATAACCCTAACCCTAACCCTTTTCTTCTTCTTTTCATCTCGTCCACCAAAAATATTACTCCCTCATCTCTCTCACTTGCGCCGCCGCTGCAACCTACCGGTGCCGCTACACCACAACACCTCCAATCTCACAGCCACCACCAAAACACTCACAATCACCTCCTCTCTCACGTGTGCTACCACACACGCCGAGAAAACCACCCACCTTCTATTTTGGTTGTGCCACCGCCGTATACACCACCATTGCCACCATTTTTGTCTCATTCGAAGGTTTTGCAGGTGAGACGATGCGTTCTCACGTGTGGGTTGACTCAACCGAGTCAACTCGGTTCATTTTTATCATTTTTGGGTTGAATCCGAATGGGTAACAAGAGTAAATAAGGGTTTTGATAATAAAACGAAATGGGTATCCGTGTTAGTGTCGAGTTTTGATTGATTTTTTTGTTGGGTTTTGGTTATTTTGAGTTATTGATGGATTCGGACGTGAGCTTGGCTCGTGGGTTTTGTAGCCGCGACCTTTAAAGGTTGAACGGTGTGGTTTTTGGGCTCGTGTAGAGCAAGACCGTGACCCAAAAGGGTCCGGTCGAGTATTGGTTGTGGTATTAGTGGTTAGCCAAGACCCTTAGGGTCCGAGTGGCTTGGTTTTGTGTGATGTCCGGCTTGTTAAAGCGAAGCCGAGACCCTTGTGGTCCTTACGGCATGTTTTTGTGACTCGGTATAGACGAGTCGAGACCTTTGGTCCTGAGCTCACGTATTCGACTCGTTGACCGAGACCCCCATGGTCTCGTGGGTTTGTTTTTGGTCCGAACCATATGCTAGCCGAGACCCCTTTCGGGTCCGGTGAGGCCTTTTGATTTTTGTCATTATTGTTGTTACTTGTTGTTGTTTGAGTTGTTGTTCTTGTTGTCTTTGTGGTTTATTTGATTCGGCCGAGAAATGGGAAAAGGGAGCCGAGTTCTTGAGGTCTCGGCAATGGATTATTGAATGGGTAATTTTGTTGGCGAAGTGATTAAGGGGAGTCGAGACCGTTTGGGGTCTCGACCACATTGTATTTGGCGAAGTGATTATTGAGAATTAGTTGTGAATTGGTTTAGAATGACGGAGATACGATTAGACGAGAGCCGTAGTCGGCCTCGAAGGGATTGAAGTTGTTGAAAGGGTATGGTTATGGAGTTGATCGACGTATAGTCNATATATATATCTCTATATTATATATAACAGGAGGCGTTACACGTATAATGCCACCTCATTGCCCAGTCATTGCCATGTAATTCATTATCAGCCATGTCATCACATTGTGGCCATGTAAGCTATTTTTATAATTAATTTTGATTAATTAAAATTCGTATTAAATTAAATTGGTTAAATTCGTATTTTAATTATATTCCGTATTAAATTGGTTAAATTCGTATTTTAATTATATTCCGTAGTAAATTGGTTTAAAAATTAAATGTACAGGATGGATTCGAACATGGGATGTTTTGATACATTAATAACTACTCTTACCACTAGAGTATCTTAATTTTTGAGTTATATTCTGCAAAGCCATACATATAATGTGCAACATAATATTAATACCGGTTTTCTTTTTTTCTTTTTTTCCTTCCTTAAAACCCTTATCTTACGTAAAAAGAAATCTCGATTCATTCATAATATACTTTTTCTCTAAATCCTAATTTCATCTTTTCCTCAGTCTTCTTTTTCCTCAGTTCTCTCACGTTGATCTTCTTTTTGTGTGTAGATTTGAGAATACCAGGGTGCATACAAGGTTAGAACTTTTATTTGTCCATTTGATTTGTGTTTTTGTTTTTACAGACATTAAGCAAAGTTTAGGGTTTTAATGGTGAAGCAGATAACAAGCTAAGATTACAGGTAATGGATGTTACTCTTCATCGTTCACATACATTGTTATGGTTATCTGTATTAAAATTAAAATCACTGCACTATGATCAAATGCATTACTTTGGCGTATTTTAGTATTGGTTTGTCTTGCAATTTTACAATTTAATTAGATTATAGACTTTGTAACATATAACTTAAAATTCTCATGACAATATAGTTTGAAACGTTCACTATTGTGTTTTGTAATTATGTGCAGGGAGAAGACATTGACAAAAAAACAAAGAAGTTAAACCATTGATTTCTGTTAACCCAAGGTAAAAACTCATATTCATCGTCATAATCTCATTATGTAAATGTTGATGATGTTAACATCACCTCTGTTATCCCATTTATTATTTACATGATACATGATACACCGGTTACGAATGTCAGGATTTACTAGATTGGATTTCACGCTTGGCGACCTTATTAAATCAAACAACATTCGAGGAGATAAATTAATTCGTTTCTTTTCCATCTTTTTATATAGATACAGATAGATTTCGTGTTGCGCGCATCCCGAGTCCTCTTAATTTCGATTGTTTGAGATTTTTATCTTTCGTCCGATCCTTGTGGGTGAATGGCCCTCCCACTACTATCTTTACATATGTTCTACTTGAGACCTAGGAAAACATGCTTCTTAAAGCAAAACTTTTCATGCGCGATGGGTTATTAACTTGATGGTGCGAACTTAAACATAAAAATACATTATTAAAAATATATTATTGAAAATTTTAGAAAAAGCCCCGTGCGTGCACGGGCATTATAACTCAATAAATATATGTGTTTTAATTCCGTTTGACAGGATGAAAAAAAAACTTATAAGTTATTATTTTTTTATTTTTTTTAAATGTAGGTGATTACAAATATACTATCCTTGATGAATATACTGATGAGGAGCTTCAACACGAAAAAACATAACTGAAAACATAGCCGAAGATGACATGTGGGATGATATGGTTGAGAAATGATGGTATGAAGTGCATGGTTTACATAATTCTAACACATTCATCGACGACGAAGCTTATGAAGTGGATTTAGACATGTATAGTGTCATATCAGTCTCTGATGGAGACGATGTGGACAACTTTATTAACGACAACTCCACAGATTATGAGACAAACGATGAAGAGAGTGATGAGGATTATTTTTAATCAATCATACGTGGATTCTGCTAGACTTATGTTTCTTCAAGATTTTTTTTATAAAAGATTTATGACTATTACTATTTTATTACCAATATTTGTTAGGATTTATTTTTCTTAAGTAATTGAATTTTGTTTCTTTCAAGCTTTTGCTTACTTTGTTATTGAATATGCAACGATCAAAATGATTAAATCAAATTAATAATATGACAATTAAAATATATTAAGCTAAAAATAAAACAAAGGAAAAAAATGGGTCAATAACTTGATTACCGTAGGAGAAAAGAAGCAGAAGTCTTTGTGTTTTTTCTTATGATCAGATATGTTGAAATGGAAGCTACAGGTACACACTTAAGCTAATCAGATTAAAAAATAAAAAATAGAAAATAAAATATAAAATAAAAATAATTGAATTGCACATACCAATAATTCTTCAATGCATATATTTCTTCAGCACTGAATGACCGTCTGTCCAAAATCATATGCTATCTACTAAAAAAACATGTATACACTTTTAAACCAACCGATATTCAAGAAATATAAAGTTAAACTACAACTTTTATATGTTCTTATCCTTTAACTAATACCTTCCAACAATTAAAAATAATAATAATAAATAAAAAATAAATAGAAAACTTTTAATTCATGTTTAAAAGTCAAAAAAATAAGTCTGCTAAATAAAAATATTAACACCATTACGAATTGTTCAAAATCTCTCATTAACTTTTTTTTTTAACAATACCATCAAAATAATAAATAAGCACACATCTTTANACCTAAAACCTAAAACTAAGCTACTTAAGGACTCTCTCTCCAAAAAATTCGGATGTACAAAAAATGATGCATGGTTTACAACAATTTAAAGCAAGCATTTTTCATAATTACAACAACCAAAGCATGGTGTAGAACAAAAATTAGCACAGAACGAAATTCAGACCAAAATCTTTACAATTATACATTAAATGGCATTAAAAATACCCCTACACCCAATATTACAATTATTTGAAACACAAAGCTCAAGTATGTAAAGCACAATGATTTTAAGGTCAACAATCTATTCAACACATATAATTAATACACTAATTAATTCACCCCTTCACCAAAATATACAATCATTTAACCATAATGTACAAGCTAATAAAGCTACTAAGCCAAGTACTTAAAAATAAAGTCATTAGGCTCGGCACAGTGGTCGGTCGACCGGACCGGTCGCCCCTGCGCTAACCGAGTCGCCGCCACTGCAACCACAAGATCGATGAAGGCATACGTTAATAAAGATGAATCTGTGTGGTTTTATACTTGCGTGTATGTGGAGAAGTGTGACATGTGTTTCATTTTTTTGAAGTGAAATGGGATAGAACATAGATGATTATG
>LBNU01035727.1:7092-25114 GCA_014162995.1 Artemisia annua
TTAAGAAATGTCACCATTCACCATTTTTTGGCAAGTTTTGTCATATCACATTATGGGAAAGATTGTGGTGGTTGACTAAACAATGTTCTTACACAAGGTTGTGTGTTTTGACTCCCATAGGGTTCTTACACAAAGGGTTTTGTGTTTGACCAAGTATTATTATGTGACTTTGGATTTTGGCAAGTTATGGCAAAACATAACTGCAGACACTGGCGGAACCACTCGTGTGTACACGGGCGGAACCTTGGTGAGGGTTCCGCCAACCGCCAAGGTTGATTTGTTTTGCTATTAAATACCAAGCCATTTGCTAGCATTTTCTTTATCCACTTCTCATCAATATTGCACATACATTCATATACCCTTAACCTCTCATTGTTGTGAATACTCTTTTTGTAGCAAAGAAGTCACAGAGTACATATAAAGTTACAAAGTTATTCAACTTCAACGTTGCAAGACCTTGTTAGCTTAACATTGTGTAGACTTTTGTAGTTTACCTTCATTGAATTGTGTGTTATAAGTTGTGATCGGTTAGTATTTTAGGCCTTAAAATACATAGTGTTATGGGAGTGGTTGTACCATTGGTAAAGAACTCGACATCTAGCTTAGTGTCGGTAAAATTGTAAGCGACGTGTAAGGTTTTCTCCGCCGGATAAAGGAGCTTGTTGACTAGTGAAAGAAACTCTCGAGTTGGATACTCGGGGCGTGGACGTAGGGCAAGGAAAAGAGAGTTCCTTGTAGCCGAACCACGATAAACAATCGTGTCATGGTTTGATCGTTTCTTTCTTTATACTTGCATATTGTATATTGTCTTTGTGTTCATATCTTTGATTAAACGGAAAGTTTCAAAAGACAATCAAATTAAAAACGGGTAAACTATTCAACCCCCCATCTAGTTTTCCACACAGTTGATAACACCATTATTAATGCTTGTTACCTCACCAACCATTCACAAGAACTCTTAGAATATGCCATCGTTACATGTCCTAAGACCATCAACATGCGAGATAAAGCTACTGTTTCTTCCTCTAAGATTAAGAAAAAGCATGTTACCTTTGATGTACCATTGACAACTTTTGAACAAAACACATCAATTACTAGAAAACAAACAGTCGTGCAACAAACTAATGTTCCCGTCATTAATTCTACAGGAGTAAACATTGACACTAAAGCTAGCGGGTCAAAGCCTAGTTGCAATACAAGGAATGGTAGGACTTCGCCAGCTAAGAGTGATCAAGGGAAGAGAGTAGAAGACCACATTAAGAACAATAAAACTGTCTTGAATGAAACGAATCGTGTTGATTCTAGTATTAGCTATAAGCTTACTGTAATTNTTGAACAAAACACATCAATTACTAGAAAACAAACAGTCGTGCAACAAACTAATGTTCCCGTCATTAATTCTACAGGAGTAAACATTGACACTAAAGCTAGCGGGTCAAAGCCTAGTTGCAATACAAGGAATGGTAGGACTTCGCCAGCTAAGAGTGATCAAGGGAAGAGAGTAGAAGACCACATTAAGAACAATAAAACTGTCTTGAATGAAACGAATCGTGTTGATTCTAGTATTAGCTATAAGCTTACTGTAATTAATTCAAATTCTGATGCTCTTTGTAAGACATGCAATGACTATTTAATTTCTGGTAATCATGATGCTTGTGTTGTGACATATTTGAAGTCTTCCAAAGCATCCCATGTTAAACGTGTTTGGAAAGCTACAGGAAAGTTATTCACCACTGTAGGATATCAATGGAGACCCACTGGATGAAAGTTCACGTTAGGAAGTCAGTGCGCTTTAACTAAAATGACCAATCTTAAGTTTGCAAATGTTGAGGTATGGAAGGCAACTGGTAGAACTTTTCCTCTAGTGACACAATGCGTTAACTTTAGGTCCAGTGACCCACTAGTAAAGATGTGCCTAATGATACCACTGAACCTTCAACTTCTGTCTCCATTGAATATGTTTGTGCTAACCAATTGGACCCCAATTGTGCTTGGGGATCCACGTTTTTCAGTTATCCATATTAGTCTGGTTTCAAATGCAGGTCGTACAAATCGTCCTTTGGTATTTGGACTCAGGCTGCTCAAAACATATGACTGGGGATCGCTCACGGCTCAGAAATTTCATGAAAATGTTTATCGGGACTGTTAGATTCGAGAATGATCATTTTGGTGCTATTATGGGGTATGGTGATAATGTTTTTGGTGACAGCGTGATCTCTAGAGTCTACTATGTGGAAGGGCTTGGGCAAAATCTCTTTTTCGTCGGTCAATTTTGTGACTTCGATCTTGAAGTAGCTTTTAGAAAACACACATGCTTCGTTAGAGAATTGGATGGGCATGAACTTTTACAAGGTAGTCGTGGCACAAACCTCTACACCATCTCTATCGAAGACATGATGCGGTCATCACCTATTTGCTTATTATCTAAGGCCTCTAAGAACAAATCATGGTTGTGGCATCGTCATTTGAATCACGTAAACTTCGGTACCATCAATGAGCTTACTCGTAAAGATCTTGTTCGAGGCATGCCAAGGTTAAAATATGAAAAGGATCATCTATGCTCCGCTTGCCAGCTGGGTAAAAGCAAGAAACACACTCACAAACCCAAATCCATCAACTCCATTATGGAAGTTCTTCACACTCTCCACATGGATTTGTGTGGACCTATGAGAGTACAAAGTATTAATGGGAAGAGGTATGTTCTAGTCATTGTTGACGATTACTCTCGGTTTACATGGGTGAAGTTCTTGAGATCCAAGGATGAGACCTGAGATCATCATTAAACTTATCAAGCAACTGCAAGTTAGGCTCAATAAAAAAGTCAGAATCATTCGCACAGACAATGGAACTGAGTTTGTTAACAAGCAACTTACTCAATTTTATGAAAACCTTGGCATCAGTCATCAAAAGAGTATTCCAAGAACGCCTCAGCAGAATGGAGTTGTCAAAAAGCGAAATCGTACACTGGTTGAGGCTGCTCGAACAATGCTGATATTTTCTAAATCTCCAATGTATCTGTGGGCAGAGGATATTGCAACAGCTTGCTACACACAAAACCGATCATTGATACACCCTCTTCACATCAAAACTCCTTATGAGCTTGTGCATGATAGAAAACCTGATCTTTCCTTTCTACGTGTGTTTGGTGCATTATGTTATCCGACAAACGATAGTGAAGATTTGGGAAAACTTAAGGCAAAAGCTGATATTGGAATCTTTGTTGGTTATGCACCAGATAGAAAAGGCTACCGAATCTATAACAAAAGAACCCGACAAATCATGGAAACAATTCATGTCACGTTTGATGAGCTGACTGAGCATACGGCTCCTGAACACACAAGTTTCAGACCCGCACAAACCTTTTAACACCTGGACCAATTAGTTCAGGACTCGTACAGTATCCCACTCATGCTGTTCCTCATGTACCTCCCACCAGTGAGGAAATAAAGAAATTGTTTGATCCAATGTTTGATGAATACTTTGAGCCTCAGCAGACTCAAGAGCCTGAACCATCAGCTGCAGACTGTAACGTTAACGTTGTTAATGCTCCTCAAGAAACAAATGATCCATCTGTGTCCATGTCTATTGGTCAGGATGCACCATCATTTAGTCACACAAAACATTCTTCAAACGATCAATCACCTTCTGAACATCAAGGAACGACAGCAGAAAATTCTTTTGAAGACAATCCGTTTGCTTCTCCTAATGATGAGCCGTTCGTTAACATCTTTGCTCCGGAACCCTCCAATGAGGCAACCTCTTCAGAAGACTCAAACACGGCTACATCAGCTCAATACCCTCAACATCATGAGCATCTCAGAAAATGGATAAATGATCACACGATTGACAACATCATTGGAAATCCTTCACGTCCGGTATCTACACGTAAACAACTTGCAACCGATGCCTTGTGGTGCTTCGTCAATTCCATACTATCCAAAGCTGAACCTAAAGATTTCAAAGATGTACTAACCAAAGAGTCCTGGTTCACTGCAATGCAAGAAGAAATACATGAGTTTGATCGACTCGATGCATGGTGATGTTCTGAAAAACAAGGCTCGGCTAGTGGCCAAGGGATACTGACAGGAAGAAGGAATAGACTTTGAAGAATCCTTCGCACCCGTTGCTAGAATTGAAGCCATCAGGATTTTCCTTGCTAATGGGGCCAGTCAGAATATGGTTGTATATCAAATGGACGTTAAGACTGCTTTCTTAAATGGTAATTTGAAGGAGGTGGTTTATGTTAGTCAGCCTGAAGGCTTTGTAGACCCTGAACGTCTAAATCATGTCTATCGCTTGAAAAGGCACTATATGGACTAAAGCAGGCTCCCAGAGCATGGTATGACACGTTATCCAAGTTTCCTCTAGCTAACAAGTTCACCAAGGGTGTTGTTGATCCTACACTGTTTACCAGAAGATCGGGCAAACATATACTTCATGTTCAAATCTATGTAGATGACATTATCTTTGCCTCTTCTGAACCAATGGAATGTGATCGCTTTGCCAAAGAGATGAACTCCATGTTCTAAATGTCCATGATGGGACAAATGTCATTCTTCTTGGGGTTACAAGTATCTCAAAATCCCAATGGCATTTTTATCAATCAATCCAAGTACACCACTGAAATTTTGAAGAAGTTTGGATTTGAATCATGTGACTCAGTTGACACTCCTATGGTCGAAAGATCAAAACTGGATGAGGATACTGTCGAAATCCCAGTCGACCAAACTAAGTACCGCAGCATGATTGGGTCCCTAATGTACCTCACTGCTAGTAGGCCTGATCTTCTCTTTGCTGTGTGCATGTGCGCTCGGTATCAATCCAAGCCTACCAAAAAGCATTTGGAAGCGGTCAAGAGAGTCTTCAGGTATATTCAGGGGACTATCCATATGGGTCTCTGGTACCCTAAAGACACTGCTATGGCCCTCACGGCCTATTCTGACACAGATCATGCGGGGTGTCAAGATACTCGTCGAAGTAATTCAGGTGCAACTCAATTTCTGGGAGACAAGCTAGTTAGTTGGTCATCAAAGAGACAAATGAGTACATTCATCTCCTCCACAGAGGCTAAATACATTGCCATGTCATCATGTTGTACTCAAATCCTATGGATGAAGTCTCAACTATCAGATTATGGCTTCGTTTACCACAAGATTCCGATGTACTGTGACAACAAAAGTGCCATAGCTCTCTGCTGCAACAACGTCCAACAGTCCAGATCGAAGTACATTGATATTCGACATCATTTCATCAGGGAACAAGTTGAAAAGGGAATTGTGGAACTATTACTTCGTGAGGACAGAGTTTCAGCTGGCTGATATCCTCACGAAAGCACTTCCGAGAGAACAATTTCAATTCATTCTCCCACGTCTTGGAATGAAGAGCATTGATATGTGCTAAATTACACATATCTTTTACCTTAGTTTAAGTGTAGAAATGACCAAAAACTAACGCGAAACGCCAAAGATATGTTGTTTTTGTGTTTGTGATCGTGCAGGAATGGATATTGCATAAATGTCATGAAAATCAACCAAGAAGCCGCAAAAGAGCACAAGATTTGGAAAAGAGTCTAAAAGCCGAGTCAAAGAAGAAATCTACTCATGAGAAGCCCGTGAAGACGAATTATTTCTCGAAGGCTCAAGAAAGTTCAAGAGACACTTAATCAAGCTCATTAATGAATATGAAGCCATAACTTTCTAATTCCGAGCAAGTGATCACTTTTACACTATTGAAGATCTTTGAAGAGCTCGTCAACACATTCACCTCAAAGTTACAAGGACTTATGTCGCGTTTTTAGAAAGTTAATTAGTGTCTTGTCATTAGTTTATGCTATGTATGTATGAAAATTAGAAGATCAAGGAGCTAGAAGTAAAAGTTGTAAAAAAGGGGGCAAGCCTTCCATGGCTCCCTTAAATACTCTCCTCCCTTCTCATTTTTCACTAAGTAGGATAAGTGTAGGAGTAGCATAATTTTAGAGAGTAGAAATTAGCTTTAGCTTATTGTAGTGTAAGAACTTATTTTATGCAAGCTTTTGATTTTCAAGTCTTCTACTTTGCTTATTACTTAGCTTATTTCAATCTTTACTTTAATTCTTTTCATCTTATTCTCTTTTTGCTTCTACCTTGATTCATTATGAGCTCACCAAGTTGCACCACCTTTGCATGAGACTTGTTTCGTGCCTTATTATCATGGGTTGAGCTTATTTTGGGTCTTGGTAGCTTGTGAAAGCTTTTGTTACATGTTATTTTAGCTTATTTACAAGTTTCTTAATCATCCTCTTTAGTTTTTAATCTTTATTTTGAGTCTAAATTAGTTTTTGAGTTACAAGCCCTAGAAATATAAAAAGCTTATTTTGGTTAAACTAGATTAATATAGCTTATTTTGAGTTTTTAGTTTGCTTAATATTGAGTCTAAATAAGTTTTCATTGAGTCACTTTTGAGTTTTGGGTTTTTCTTCACGTTAAAATTTAGTTATTTACTTTTGCATGTTAGAAACTAGTCACGTAAATTATTTTCTCAAAACATTAGGGTTTAGCGAATAAGGTCTTTGAAATAGCGAATAAGAGAAAAAAAATAATAATAGCGAATAAGAAAAAAAAGGAAATAGCGAATAGAAAAAAAAAAGAAAATAGCGAATAAGAAAGAAAAAAAAATAAAATATAGCGAATAAGAAAAAGAAAATAGAATAGCGAGTAAGGTTTTTCTTTACATTTTGCTAATATGGTTTTTGCTAATATGGTTTTTGCTAATATGTTTTTTAGCTAATATGGTTTTTGCTAATATGGTTTTTAGCTAATATGGTTTTTGCTAATATGTTTTTTAGCTAATATGGTTTTTGCTAATATGTTTTTTGCTAATATGGTTTTTGCTAATATGGTTTTTGCTAATATGGCACCAAAGGGTATAAAATAGCGAATAGGGTTTTTGATAATAAGTTGCGAATAGAGTTCTTGAGTTGCGAGTAAGCAACAACATTGCGAGTAAGCAATTCCTTTACACTCCATCGTTTATCGAGTGGAGTTTTCTTTTATTGTTTTCGTACCGTTACTCTGTCGAATTTTCGTTTAATCTTTTTAACTTAGTTTATTTTTCTTTTACTTGTTTTATTTTTCTTAGTAACCTTTCTTTTAGTTAATTAAAAATACAAAAACATTTTCTTTATTGCTTTCGTGTTACATTTCTTTTATTTCTTTCTTAAACTTATGTTTTCTTTAATTGTTAGTATTATTTCTTTTTGTTTCGTTCTTTATTTAGTTTAAGTTTTCAATTAAGTTTTTGTAGTTTAATTAAAATCAAATCAAACCTTTTATAAATCCNTTATTTTTCTTTTACTTGTTTTATTTTTCTTAGTAACCTTTCTTTTAGTTAATTAAAAATACAAAAACATTTTCTTTATTGCTTTCGTGTTACATTTCTTTTATTTCTTTCTTAAACTTATGTTTTCTTTAATTGTTAGTATTATTTCTTTTTGTTTCGTTCTTTATTTAGTTTAAGTTTTCAATTAAGTTTTTGTAGTTTAATTAAAATCAAATCAAACCTTTTATAAATCCAATTCATAACACATAACTCACGACTTGAGTAACTTGATCAATTTCACCGCTCGTTGGGACAACGATACCCGTGGTTTAAGCTTCACCGCTTAGATTGCCTGCATCAAGCATCACACCAGATTCACTCAAACGTCTTCAGGAGGAGAATGAGGAGTAATGGATTTGCTTCAGATATACTTGTACATGTTCAAAACTAAAAAGAAAAATACACAAATATAAAACCTACAAAACCCATAAAAATCTGAATATCCAAAAAAACACAAAAATAGTTCTTCTTTAGGCATGTCTTCTGTTTATCGATAACATTTAAGATTCTAGAAATGTCATTCAACAATGGCACGGAATCTTAAATGAAGCTCGAGCAGAAGTTATAATAAATGCTTAAAACATGTCATATCGGCTTGCTATTACTTCAGATAGCAACCCGCACATATATTTGGGAAAACACGTCGCCACAAAGACGGTTGTTCCTTTTACCGAGTGAAGTTCACTCGGGCGTGGATTACGTTATATCCATGTTTCATCGAAATGGTGTACGTTTCAGTGCATCATTTCTTGTATAAGAAGAGAAGTCTTCTTTCATCACTAAAATCTCTCTCATCTATGATTCTTCAGGAGAGTTTTGTAGTACACAAGGTGGCCATTGGACTTAAATTTTCACAAATACTTGTCGTTCAATGTAATGGCTACAGCTCTTTAAATAGAAAACGGGTCATTAATTGAGGGGGAGAGTATTTGCTCAAAATTTTTGCACCTTTCAAAACATTGTGCACCATCAGCAGTATTCGAAAATCAATTCGTTTCAAAATCAGTACATTTTAAATCTAATCACATTTTTCTCCCATATTTTCTAAACGTATTTTAAATCAATTGGGATCACAAAATCTCAAAAGATTTGAAATTTTTTGATCGGGGGAGAGAATGTGATTTAAATATGAAAATCTGATAAAAATGGATGCTTTGGACGTTAACACACGCTCTCCCATATGTGCCAAACTCTTTGACATATGAATGCACATATTGAGGGGGAGCAAAATGCTTGTGGTGATAAATGATTTTGGCATTTCATGATATCGTGACTCACGTGACTCAGACTTAACCAATGAATTGACGAAACAAAATATGTCATGAATCAAAAGGTCTAGTCCTGGCCGGGTAATAATTTCAAGCTGGTCTAACCAATGATGTAAGCGTGTCTCAAAGAGGACTGGTCTAAGTAGAATGTACTATTTCAATTAAGGAATGTTAACACCTAAAACCTGATAATGGATCCCTTTAACTAGGCAACGTAAACATGTCCCTCGGGTATATATCTATTAAAAGTAGATCAATTCAAAAACTGCAATTCACCCTGACATGTGCATATTTCTATCAAATACCTATGAGCACATGTTAAGGGGGAGCATTTGAAAATGAAAAAAACTCTCAAAGTGTACACAAAATGTATTATGATAAAATGTGATTCAAAATCATAAACACTTTGAAAGAATTTTCAATGATTTGGTCAATGGCAACATTGGATAGTCATGAAGTTATAAGGTGCTAAGGTTAGGAAAAACCGTCCTATGATCCGCCAGAGCCGGAGGGATCTACCCAAGGATAATACCGAATAGATAGTATTAGAAAGTCTTTAGGTATGATTAAGAAAAAAAAGGAGATAAATGAGAAAGGGGAAAGAATGGGTTGAAGAATTAAAAAGAGATGAAATGAGAAAGGGTGAAAAGAAATAGCCCTCCCATTATTCAACCTTAGGGCAGAAACCGGGTTCAATTCATATGCTACTGGTTGTTGCTAAGGCAACACCAGTATTGAAGAAAAGACATCATGGACCCAGTGACGCACTGCACTAAACCTTCTAACCACTCAAGTTCTCTCAAAAGAGTTTGTTTCATTCTCACGGGGAACCCTGCACAATCTATCCACTGCTCATTACGAGCTATGTTGATATTGAAATAGGAGACACCGCTCCAGTCTCCGACGACCAAAATAATGCACTTATCGAGTCTAGAGCCACGAGATGCATCAAAAGATCTCATAGGAACACTTGATACTTCTACACTGGTTGTTCAACATTAAAAACACCAGCTATAACATTATGAGTCCTACGCAGATCTTAGCAATCTGCCATAACATTTATGAGGGAATCTACTTATGTAGTTCCCAGTGATTGAATGGAAACTCCTGCCAGGGTCAACATCAAACAACCCTGAAAGTAGGTCACTTCGGCAATTTCTTGTGGATTACGCTTAGTGATCGTGGCGGTTTCAGAACGGACTACAATCGTGGAGTGATCTCCAACAACTCACCTAATCGTTGATCTACTTCGGTAGATCTTGTAAGCCCTTTCGAGGGTATCCGGTTTAGGAACGGCCTTGGAAAGGTTTAGAGAAAGTTTTCACACTATGCTGTTAACAATCTCTAAGTCCGAACCTGTAAGTACTGGACGTTTTATTGCTAACTGTCTTACGCAGGAACATTTGGCGATTGTTGATGATTGCAGAAAAGATGCCGATTCATCACCTCATGCTCACACTTCAACATCAAAGTTATAAAGTTCATGATCATTGAATGGGCCTCAACGATGCTTCCACAACTCTGATGCAAAAGATCTTGATTCTGAAAAGTGTGAGCATGCCAACACAACACTGTCAACATCACATGGAGACATTACTACTCAACGATGACTTGAGGATACTCATTTGGATGATGAACTCAAAGAAATGCCAAAGATCATCCAACACATTGAACAAGTCATCTAGAGTCCACTGCAGAAAGCACAAAGTTTAAGACAATGAAGAATCAGAGACTACGAGCTACAAACGATATCGTCAGAGACTAGAATGCTAGGACTCAATGTTTAATTACCGGGGTGACCTCCCTTAGGGGGAGATTGTTAGGAATTCAATTTTTCATATTAAAGACTTGGTCACCCCGAGTATGGTTTAACATTATGTAGCTCGTAGTATTTATCATTAGTTAGTAATAATTTAGATTAAGTAACATCGTAGAAGACGGACGGGTCTTTACCCACTGCATACTCGATCCACAGCCCGAGAGATGGGCGTTTTGTAATAAGTATAAATACTCCTCTCCACATGTAGAGAGGGTTGGACCTTCATTTACAATCTAATATATTTCAAGTTTTCTCTCAAGGCTCCCACTCCTTCTCTTTCTCTCTCTAACTTCTCTCTAGAATTTTACATACCATTTGATCCTAATAACTCAAAACAAACGTGTTTAAGATGGGTTAGTATACTACAAACCCTCTCAATATCGCGTTGATTTTCTCATGCCCATTTTCCCCTTTAAGGAACTCTATGTGATTCTAATCTTTTTTGCTATTGATTCTCTAATTTTAGCCATCAGGGTTGCCAAGTCTGGCTGGCTTTCCTGAAAAAAAAATGGCAACAGTTGGATTAACAATTTTCCAATGGACTCACTGAAAAGAGGGGGTAAAGCCCTTTCCGGAGATTCATAGATGACCCGAAATCATAAGGTGACTGTGGACCGAATGGTCAGATGTTCGATGCTGTTTTGGCACCCGCCTTCCAATTACGGTTGAGGTTGCCTCAATGCGAGTTGGGCCACGTGAAGCCGGTGACATGGTTGATCTGTCGCATTCCTATGTTTCCGCTTTAGTGGGGTGTGACAAAATCGATAAGCAAGCAAGTAAATGCAAAAATAAATAAGTAAATGCAAGATGAGTAAAGAAAGAACAAACTAAAGACACAATAATTTATAGTGGTTCAGAACGAAGCTTCCTTCCTCGCCCTACTCCATTCCCCGAGTACCCATCTCGATAGTTCACAAGCACTATATCAACAAGCTCCCTTTCGGCGAAGAAAACCTTAAAACGTCGCTTAACTTCTTTACCATTACTAAGCTAGATATTGAGTCCAAATCGAGGTAAGACCAACCTTTCTTCACAATGTAATTTAAGGCCTAAAATTACATTGTGTATGATGTATCATGATCACTAAAAACTTTGGTGTATGATGATGGAGTACAATGATGCAACAATATACAAAGTAACAATGTATAAATGTATACATACTAACAACTATAATCTAGATTAGGAAACGATTTGGAAAGATACATCATACACTATTTGATCATTCCACTTGTTCTATACACCATTACAAGTGATCCACCATTTGCCACTTCTTTCACAAGTGAAGAACACAAGAAGATCTCCAAGCTTTTAAGTGTTAGATATCATTTCTAGAAGCATAATCATATTATACACTAATAAGGAAATATTTGCTAGATTTGGTTAGATTTAGTTCCTAAAATAGTTTAATCATTTTGTCCTATGTGATTAAGGATTTGTCCTATTTGTTTAGGAGATTAAATAGTGATTGAACCATTGGTTTTATTTGGAAAACATCTGTTTAGTCAAGTGTAAATAAACTTGTACACTAGTTTGCAAACAGGGCCGTTCCTGAGCTTTTGGATGCCCTGGGCGAGCCGAGTGAAATATGCCCCTTGTATACAAACAAAACATTTTCTTTTAAGGGTTTGAATGCCCTGGGGAGCTCTTTTATGTTTGAATCTAACCATCCCAAACTCTTACATCAAAAATATTGTGATTAACTCTATCGACATAAGAGTTTTGAGTACTTTCGTTATTTTCATCAATAAGATTTTCATTACTTTGCTAACATTAACCTCATCATTGTCTAGATTTTCATTATTTATATGATTTTCATTATCATCATTGGCATTAACCTCACCATTCTCTAGATTTTCATTGTTTATAGGATTTTTGTTATCTGTTTTTTTTTTTTTTTTTTTTTGATCAAATATATTAATGTTGACTTTGTCATTATTTTCTTCAATTATTTTTCTTTCTATTTACAAAACCATCCATTGAACCATGTTGAGGCCACTTAGATTTTTTTGAATGTCGCAACATGATAAACTCGAGTGTAAAACTGTGAATTATATAATATTCTATTAAAACAAGAATAATACGTACGAAAAATATCACCTGATCAAATTGATGAAGAGAAGAAAAGATGATCGATTGATTCGTTTAGCGCCCTAAGTGTTTTCAATTTAATTCTTTGTTTCTGTAACCACAATTCATAGATATAACTTGTAACCACATTACGTAACATACTAACATGCCCATTAAATTCTTGATAACTTGACTTGATGCATAGTAGATAGATTACCAATTTACCACTTTACCGGCCGACCATTACATGTTGCTTAAGTAGTTGTTGCCTTCATATCATATAACAAGTTAACAACCCAATTCAAATATCACAAGTTCTCAACAAAGTTTTTGTTACAGCCTGCAGGTTGATATAAATCATATAATAGATTCACGAGTGTGTACTGTGCGTGATGGACTATTGTTAAGGTTTTTTTTTAACGGTTGATGTAATATATTCGGTTTTGTTACAACTCTAGTGTGATGGTGATGTTTAAACATGCGAACTCCCATTCCTGTTGTTTCGTTACTTTTTGATGTCATGTTTTGAATTAGTCAACAACGTACCTTGGTTTAATATCAAACAATGTGAAGTGGGCTTGGCATGCTAATGGGCCAAGATGAACCTAGTATAACTACATATGGACTTATAATTGATGCCCCCTATCTTGTGCTGCCCATGGGCCATCGCCCATGTGACCCATAGCCAAATCCGGGTCTGTTGCAAATGTTTAATGCTATATGCATGCAACTTGGTTCTTTGATCATTCATCGAGTTTTATAATTCCATTATTCATACCTTAAGTGACTGACACGAGATGAAAGCTTACGATTTGTAAGTTGGTTACATAATTTTTTACGCAGTATAATTTTTATAATTGTCATTATCAAAACATTGAGAGACTGTAAATAGAAATAACGTTTTTAGGCGATATTTGTATTAACAAAGTCTTTTAATGTTTATGGATAGGTTTATGGTCAGGAAGTGAAGATCTATTGAATGCTTAGGATGTGTCTGTAATATAAGTTTATGGTCGGTAACTTTAATGGATTCTAAGGCTATCCCCAACGCAAGCTTGGTGTGTGATCGTCAAGCTCCTTCACATGGCAAGAAGCGATGGGTGGGTGTCGTGGGTGATCGGGAAGGAGGAGAGAGGAGCAGTGAAAGGTGAAGTGCTCACCTTTAGGAAATGGTGGGTGGCAAAGTATCCGTTTGATAGGTTTTGGGAGGAAGTAGACAGGGAATGGGTTGTGTGATTAATAAATACAAAATAGGTTGTGTGATGAATAAATAGACACCGTGTCCCATTTATTTTTCTATTTGCAAAAATATAAATTCATTAATAAATTCAACATACCTACAAAATCATATCTTATCATATACTTGATTTCGTTCACGTTAATGAATTTAATAAATAAAAAAGTTTTAGTTTTAAATAAATGAAAGTTTTAGTAAATAAATAGAAGTTTCAGTTTTAAAAAAATAAAAGTTTTAGCTCTAAAAAAAAAGTAAATATGTTGAAAGGTAAAGTGTTGTGACTTGTGAAATTGTTGAGACTCAAAAGTGAGATGTTGATGAAAGAAAGAGAAAGCTGGTGTGACGTTGATGTGAAAAGTGAAATGGTGTGAAGGTTAGGGGTAGTCTTAGAAACTTAACATGCATTGTAAAATGGGTGGACAATTGCATGTGGGAAATGCAGCTTTTGGGGAATCTTTTATGTGATATTGCTGTTTATATTATTGATTCCCTATTGTATTGTGCAAGATTTATTGAAAAGGGCAAAAACCATGTGTATCCATTTCATAAGTTAGTGCAACATATTGTAGCGTTAAACCAGTTGGTTAAGAAGAGATGGTACATTTGAAAAGTACATTACCTCTCCTCAACCTTCACCCTTTATTATATTATAATTACAGGAAGGTTGCAATGATATTGAAAAAGCAAAGACAGTCAATTACAATCCACCATGAGAAATTTTTTGGTTAAGAAATTGAAGAGGACTTGGGTCGACAATAGCATAGGATAGAAGCTCAGAATCACGTTCAAATATCTCCATTTCTTCTGGACTCAAGGTGACCGTTGCTTCAACACCGCCACCTTTGGGTGTATCGTTAAGATATACAAACCTGTTGAATCCTGCATGCATATTATAGAACCATATTGGCTTTCCCCACCCGAAATCCATCTCATACATCCCACTATTCAACAGGCTGCTTGAAATTACGAAGTTTCGTAGATCAACGACATCCATCAGATGGTCTAACCCTCTCAACATCTCGTTGATTTTCTCGTGCCCCTTTTCCCCTTTCATGGAATCTATGTGATTCGAATCTTTTTTTGCTATTGATTCTCTAATTTGAGCCATCAAGGTTGCCAAGTCTGGCTGGCTTTCAGGAAAACAAATGGCAACGGCTACGTNATCAACAATGTTTCCAATGGACTCACTGGGAAGAGGAGGTGAAGCCCTTTTCCGGAGATTCATAGATGACCCGAAAGCATGAGGTGACTGTGGTCCGAATGGTCTGATGTTCGATGCTGCTTTGGCAGCCGCCTTCCAAATTATGGCTGAGGTTGCTTCATTGCGAGTTGGGCCACGTGAAGTCAGTGACGTGGATGAGCTGCTGCCGGCAACTGGTTGGGACTTGAGGCGAGCCAAAGCAGTAGAATTAAACAAGAATCGTTTCGTACTAAGCAATTTGGTGGTCAGTAACTTGGTAGCAGGCATTGAAAACTCTAAGCAAGGATTGTTAGGAAAGACCTCATAAGCCACAAAACTTGGTGAAAGTGTTTCCAGTGAACAACCTCTAGCAGCAGCAGCCCATGCCTTCATAAACGTGCAATATGTGTGTCCGTCAAAGATCTTGTGTGACAAGCTTGTGCTAAGACCAATCCCACCACAATTAAATATGTTCACCTGATTTTTTACGTCTCCACTTAATCTGCTTATTCACGACTAAATACATATTTAACATAATGATACAATTAAAATTACCTGTATACCAATCATAAAATTTCCTATTGAAGATTCTTCTGTCTTAGGTCTTTCAGGATTCAGCGCTCTCACCATTTCATCTTCTGGATTGCTTAAAAAATCTTCGAGAGTCTGGTTGACCCGAGCCTCAATGTAATACACTCCTTTGTCGTTGCACTCAATCTGCAAGCTGTCCTTAACTTCTCCAGCAATGGGATAGAACTGAGTTAGAATATGAGATAAACTCTCCTTGAGATGTTTTGATCTTTTAGTAATCACATCATTAAGGCTAGCCTTATCGGAATTAGGAAAAAATAAGATCAAAGGGGTGTATACGTCATGTATCATTTGGTCTAAAATCGATAACTTAAAGGTATATAGATGATGTGGAGTTGGAGATGCTGGTTTGACAATTGATCTTGTCATTATTTCAAGATCCACCTTCTTATTGTTGCGCTTTCATGCTTGTTATAGTTCATCGACCTGCACAGAATCGTGATAAAACAAAATGCAAGCATAAGATACATGTTTGAATCAAGTTCATGCACAGATACAAAAAAGATAAGTTTCAACCTCTTTGTGGATTCAGTAGCATTTAGAATACTTGAGGTACCATAATTTTTACACGAAACTAAATATGGTAGCTCCATGGATATTGACAACCGAAGTGGGTTCGTAGCATGATACAATCGAGGAAGAGAATATTTATCATGATTAACATGATATTGCTGAAGTTTCAGCAGATATCGGGTTGCTTTATGGCCTGAGAACAACCACTTCATTATTGATTGTTGTTAATCACCTTCAAAGCATTCTTTTATAGGGGTCGCCAAGCTGCTCCTATTTGACTTCCAAACTATTTGACTTTCATCTCTTTAACGAAAATTGTATAAATTATTCACCATGTGTCCTGAGTTCTATTTGTTTTATATAGTAAATTGGTACTCTTATGTATCAACTTCCAATTTATACACACAGCTTTATATAGAAAATAATACACCAAATCTACCTTGTGCAGCCCACATTATTTATTATATGTATTACTTAGAAGGAGCTGGATCAAATATAAAGTTGGTTCTCAATTAAAATGTTTAAAAAATACACGTTGTTAACATGTGTCCGTTCTTATTTATTTTAGATATTTTTAGATAGAGTACTGATGAACATGTAAATATTGCTGAATATTTTGTATTGATGAACATTTTTACTGAAAAATATTTTACTATTCTGTTACTAACGGCGCATTTGGCTTTTAGTTGTTTTCTAGCGTTGGATTATTTTTAATTTTGATCCTAACCGTGTAAATTTATCCTTTTAAGTGGAGAGTTAGGTTAATAGATATACGACGCATGAGTAAAAATGAGGTCCGTAGCATCTAAACCTAAGATGGTTAACAACTCTTTAAAATTTTTAACTTTTTTACCTTATTATATAAGACATCTAATTTATTTTACTACTCTTCATCTCATCCTTATTTTTATATTTGAATCTTCCATCTAAATCATCAAAATTCTCATTCCTTTTAACCTTGCAACTTTGATATCTCGTGTAAGTTTGTTAATATCTTGTATATTGTTTTCTTCTTTGCTTCATTTTGGCTTGTGTAGATATTCGGGATGCCAATCGTTAACAGAATCCTATGGAAGGTTTGGACATTCTGAAGCTCGCAATATGAGCCTCTTTCGGTGACGATTTGAAGTTACCAAGGCAATTTTCCTTCTCCCTTTTGTACAAACATGGATGTGATCATGTATTAATATTGATATATTTGTGTTCTTACTTCTTAAGTTCTTTTTTGTATAACACGTTTCAAATTTCATTTGATGTTCCTTATCTCTATTTGATAGGTTTGTCTCTTGACTGATATAGGTGTTACACATTGTAAACCCGTAGGTCATATTGTATTATTGATACGCTATTTATAATTGACTTATATGAAAAATACTAGAAACCCTAATGGACCTGACCCACACGTCGGGCTTGGGCCAACTAACTTATCCATCTAAGACTCTCTCGCAGTCTGAGCTGCGAAATCGCGAAAGCGGAGCTGAAAACAAAATAAAACATTAAAGCAATAACTAGTTATTTTTTATGAAGACATCTTACAGCAAGCGGAGGGCAGAATCGTCAAAACAGAAAGTCACAAATTGATAAACCAAAGTATCATTTTATGCGTGTAACTAAAAGTATCCTTCTTTCTTTTGATAACCCAAAGTATCTCTTTTGGCGGATAACCCAAAGTATCATTTTTTTTTTGTTTTTTGTTTTTTTAACTGGAGATTTTATATACATTCATTGAAAACAGCTGCAGGGGACGGCCACTCCCCCACACTTGGGTGTTAGAAAATAGAAAGAAGTTAGAAATATGGGTGAAAACCCATATGCTTTGCTATTGTTTTTGTTCACCGAGTCGCTAGCTTGACTCGATCCCCGAATTCAATTGTCCTTAGGGAAAGTTTGGAGATCCGGGACAACCATGGATGGTATGTCCTCTCCAAAATAATGCTTCAACCGGTGCCCATTCACTTTAAAATTTGGCCCGTCATTTTGAGATAATTCGA